>NW_004624761.1:19017391-19069901 GCF_000247695.1 Heterocephalus glaber
AGATTTTTTATGTCATCCTCACTCTCTCCTGTTTCTTCATTGACTCCAGTCAGTCTTATGTTATTCTTCTTTGCATCATCTAACAGCTGCTGGATTGATTTGCCATGTTCCCTTATAATTTTGAAGCAGTTTTTCTTTTCCTGGTCTTTAATTGCAATTTTATCTTCTATATCTGAAATTCTGCCCTCACATTGGCTCATTCTGCTGTGTAGACTTTCAGTGGAGTTTTTCATCTCCTAGAAATCTATTTGCATCTGTTTTATGGATTCCATTTGTTTCCTATGTTGAGATTCCATCTTGCTCCTGAGCTCCTCTCTAGATTTATTAATCATGTCTTGTACTAGGAGCACAATTTCTCCTGTTATCTGAGAAATTATTTCTGATTTCATTTTTTCAAGATCCCCTTTTGGTGCCAGTTCAGTGGGTCCAGGTAGTGAGTATCAGAGTGTTCCATCTCATTTCCCTTTGGGGTTGCTGTAGGTGATCTGAAAGTCTGGTTTTGATACTTATTTACGTGTTTTCTCATTTCAACTGGGGGTGGGGGGTGGGTGGGTGCTGTTGGTGCCCACGCGGATTACCTCCTCTGAGCTGGGAGAGGTGGGACAGGGTCCGGGAGCAGCAGTAAGGATGGTGTCCCAAAAGCCCTTTCCTCTGGGGTCGGAGCAGCGGGAGGGATGGTGGCTGGGAAGCCCCTTCCTCTGGACCAGGAGCAGTGGGAAGGTGGCTCAGAAGCCCCTACCTCTGAGCCGGGAGTGGCGGAACCCAGTACCATGGTCTGGTGGTCCGGTATTCTCTGCGTCTTTGTAGTGTGGAACCAGGTGGCTGTACAGAGGAGCTGGGGCAGGGGGTCCAGTGGATTGCTGCTGGGGCGCGGGCTGATTTGGCATGTTCCACATAACTTGCGACCTCGGTAGGGCATCCGCAGACCTGCCTCATTTTAGGTCTTTTTTTAAAAAGTGCTCATTTCAAACCACTCAATTGATTTCATCATTAGCTAATGGAGCACTCCTGGCTATTACACCCCCCCCCACACACACCCACACTTTTTCAGAGAATAGTCATAGAATTGCCTAGAAGAGAGAGGAATTCCTAGATTTCTAGGCATCTTCTAGGCAGGAGATGAGGGCTATCATGTAAAAGGAAAGGATTGGAAAACACACAGTTGTAAAAATTCTGGAAGTCTCGTCGTTAAACATCAAGGCAGTATCTCCTCTCAGTGCGGTTACTAGAAATGAAACATGCTTTATTCAGAGTGGTGGTCTGTTATTTCTTGAGCCCATAACCTACTAATTATATCCTACTACTAGCTCATTCTATTTTTTAAAAGATGACATCTGAATGTCGACCTTCCGTGAAAGTGTTTCTCTTCTCGCTTTTCAAAGATTTTCTTTTGGTATATTCAGAGACATGCTGAATCCTTTGTTAGATCACAGATGATTGGGAAGCATATTTTATAAAGCACATTGAGTTTACTCAGAACTAGAATTTCTCAGATTTCTATTTTCTCTTCCAAAGGAGAATATGAATTGTCCTAATAACGTTAGGACCATTATTGCTGTTAGAGCCCCATCAGTCCATTATAGGAACTATCATTCTTATCTTCCTAATCTCAATGAAAACCCTGGAAAAATAAACAGAATAATTCAGTAACAAGCCTGGAAAGAAACTTCAGAGGCCTGGTTATTACTATTGAGCTCAGCTGAGTAGTAGCAGACAAGATGATATCTAACTAGTTTTAAAGGTCTTAAGAAATTAAAAATTTATCACTTCTGGATTGTTAGCAAAAATAGCTGTCTATTCTCTGACAACCATCTCATTTCCTTTGGAATGATTTCTCTTTTCTGTTAATGAAATTTGATTAAAATTCTACATAATAAAATTTGTTGGATAGTAAGCATCAATTTTCTTTTCTCCTCAAAACTATATTATTTGAATATTGTATTAGTTCAGAATCAGGTTCAGCTGCCAACCCAATATCACAAAGGCTTAGTAAAAATTCAGGAACTGTAGTTTAGTTACAATAGATCTTATATTATTTCTCATGTTGAAGCTCAGATGTAGGCAGATAAAAATTGCCAAGATCTTTCATTTAATGGAATCCACAGGATACAAGTTCCTTCTATCTAGTAACTTCAGCATATTTGACCTCCACTCCTAAGATTATTTCATGGTCCAAGAGGCTAATTCAGCTCCTGCCATCCTTTCACATTTTAGGCTTTAGGAAAAAAGATGCAGGAAGAAGTTCATACTGTCTACTCAGAACACCTTCCAAAAGTCATAAAACCCATTTCTATTTGTATCTAATTGACAAAACTTAGTTGTGTGGCTATACTTAGCAGCAAGAGAGTCTGGCTCAATATAATTTTTATTGTAGGATATATATATAATTATATAATATTATATATTATATAATATGTATATAAATTATATATATAATATATATATATGATGGATATGTCTCCAGGGGGATTACTACTAAAGAAGGAAGAGATATTTTGCTAGGCTTTAACTCTGGATTAAGAGGAGGAAAAATTGTGTTGCTTCTTTGTGTGTTCTGTGGCAGCACCCTAAACATACAGCAGTTGCTCAAAGGAAATAGCCAGGTAGGACACTGGAAATACTGAACCCCAGATCTGGAGTTCTAGACTCCAAGATTCTCATGCTTCAAACATGACCTTGAGAAAAGAGCTGTCACGACTTGTGTCTAGATGTCCCCCTAAAGCCTCATGCAGTTGTGTGGGGGGGCTTTTCAGAGATGGCTGGGTCTAGGGTATGTGGTGCTGGGATCAAGAATGTGTGATTACTAAATTAGTCCACTGATTGGTTTGGCATAGTTCTGGCTAGGATTAAAGGTGTGAGTGCTACATCTACCTTAGGGTGGATAGCCTGCATACAATATAAGGGACCCAAAGAGACCTTATGTACTCTCACCTGCCTTCTTGTGGACTAGTTCTCCTCTGTGATGCACCTCTGACATGCCACCCTGCCATCTGACTATGAACTGAAACATCTACAAACTGTGAGCCAAATAAACCTTTTCTCATTTAGCTTTGGGTGTCAGGTATTTTGTCTCAGTAATGAGAAAAGTAACTAAGACAAGAGCCAATAAAACTGAAGGAACCATATGGATTGTTTAGGTTTCTGCACCCTTACGGCAATAGCTAGAGAGAGCTCTTCAGTGCTGTATATTAGATTTTTGGGACCAATAGGGAGGACTACATTAGAGCCTATGGACTTTCTGCTGCAGCATCAAGGATGGGGACAAGTCTGACAAGTGTCTGAAATAAGATTGTTACAATGGACAAACACTACCAGTTCCTACCTAAGATTTACAGTTTCCACTAGCCCACGAGCTCCTTGATACTATTTTGACTCAAGAATTGTGCTCTTTCAATTATTTCCATTCCACCTCCATCCACATCATTTTTCTTTCTCTGTGAGACAGTCCTGAGTAATGGCTCAAATATTAAAGAAACACTGATGCTTGACCCCATTCATACTTCCAGCTAACACCCATCAACCTGCTCACCTTTACCATTAAGAATTGTAGAATTTTCCTTTGTAGATTCCTCTCTGATTGTTCTTCCTTGAATCTGATACATTAAGTTTTACTACTGTCACTCTGCTGAAACTTCTTGTCAAGGTTGTCAATGACATCTACAATAGCTAATTTGGTGGTCATTTCTCAATCCCAGACTTACTAGACCTCTGGGTAGCATTCAGTAGAAATGATCACTTCCTCTTTCTTGAACCATTTCTTCATTTGGCTTGCAAAACACTTGTCTTTCCGTCATTTTTCTAACTGAAATTCCATCTACCTTGGCTGCTCCTCCTCATCAGATCTTTAAATGTCAAAGAGTTCCATAGCTACAATATTCACTATAGTAGCCTTTCACCCGGGTTGTAATTCCACTCTTGCTCCTGTTCCTCCAACAGTCCATTTTCATAGAGCAGCCACTGTGATCATTTAAAAACAAACTCAAGCTGGGTGTGACGGCACATGCATGTAATCCCAAACTATGGTAGACTGAGGTGGGAGGATTACAGTTTTGAGTCCAGCCAGAGAAATTTAATGACTTAGCAAAACTTTGTCTCAAAATAAAACATAAAAAAGGATTGAGGATGTAGCTCAGTGCAAAAGCTCTGGGTTCAATTCCCAGTATTATAAATCAATCAGTCAAAAATCAGAGCCTGTCTTCCTTGCCTCTGCTTGTTAAAAATTAAATAATTTTCCTATTACTCTCTCCCCACTTGTTCTCTCTCAACTAACCTCCTTGTTGTTTCTTCAATACACCAGTGTGTTCCCTTTTCTGGGTCCTCGCTGTTTTCATAGCCTCTTCCTGGGACATTCTATCCCCTTCTGTCTATGCAATGGCTAATGTCCTTTCATTCAGATCTCCGCTCCAGTGTCACTCTCTTACAATACTATCCCTAATTGACCTAAATTCAAACTTTGTTACTTTATCTCCCTGCATAGATCACTACTTCATATTTTCATTTGTTTGTTATCTATCTCCTCCACTAAAATGTTAAGTTCCACAAGAACACTTTATTTCATTTATTCCTTTATTTCTAGTACCTTTGAAGTACCTGGAACATAAGAGGGTCTCAAAAATGTTTATTGACTGAATTAATAAATCAGTATATTTCTCAACAAATCCTGTGAAGATAAAACTCAGAGTTCAAATTAAGTTGAATTAAAGGTAATGCCTACTGAAATATGATTATTCACACAGCCATATTTGAACTGGAGTGATACCTGCTACAATTTTAATTCAAGGTGGCTATTCTATTACAATACTCTTTACCTCAAATCATCCTATCATTTCTACATTAGTTTACCTGAAATTTTTGCTTAAAATGTTACTTCCCTTCTCTTGAAGCTCATGATGGCTACTGTCAACTACTTACATAAACATTGAGACCAAACTTACAACTTCTCTTTTTAAGGTCTTTTCTAACCATATTTATTACCTTGGCTAGAAGAATCAACAGACTTTTTCATTTCTAGTCCAAGCATGTGCCATGCTTATTTTCACTTCTAGTACTTGATTCATGCTTGTTCTTACTACTCAGACTACCTCCTTCCATTCCATTCCAATCCAAACTTACCCTCCCTTTAATAATTTTCCCAGTTTTCAGTATTTTCATTACCCTGGCACTGTACTTACACGAGTCCTTCCCATGAATGTCCAATGCATGATATACTAATTAGCTGCTAGATTCAATTATTTATTCATTGATGGATTATATAGCTGAATATTTGAAAAAATTATATTAAATATGATGAATAGTTTTTCTCTTATGAAGAATTTTCTAGAAAAAACTTATTTTCAAAAAATTCACATTATATAATACATTTTAAATATCCAATTATGAGTATTACTCAATACAGTAAAACAGTATTAGTTCCCTAAAGTTATATGTATTTTAGCTTGTTTGGGAAAATCTGTTATAGCCAACCTGACTCCATCTTGAACCTCACCACCATTTTGTACTTGTGCTGGACAATGCACCCAAAACCCACATCCTGTTTGGCAGAAAACTTGCTGCAGTTGCAGGATGTTTTGTGGCTCACCTAGTGTGTGAAACTTCCTCTTGCCCCCACTAACCTGGCATGGTTCTGCTTTTGTAAAATTCTGCTTGCTCTCCCCCTGAGCCCTCCTCAACTGAAAGGATGGTTTAAAAGGAGAAATCAAATCGCTTCTCAGTGCTGAGAGATCTTTCCAGGCACTAGCCTCTCTCAGTAGCCCTCTTTGAATAAATGGACTCAAATCTGACTCAAAGTGTGGCGCATCTCTATAGTTCCAGCTTGCTCAGGTCAAACAAATCTACCTGATTACTTAATGTCTCTAGTTCATCTGTGAAAGAATAGCTACAATTTTTTTCTTTGTTGGTAAATTTGTGCTGCATGTTTTATTTATAACTTTTTCCATTTGTTTTTTACTTCCCCCTATAGTTTTCTTGGGTCATATCAGTATTTCAAGCTGATGTAATAACAATATAACATATCGGTATTTCAAATTGATATAACATGTTATATTTGGGATCTTGACTGTTCTCCAAGAGCTCACTTGTTGAAATCTTGGTCCTCAGCTAATGGTACAATTGGGAGGTAGTGAAACCCTTTAGGAGGTGGAGCCTGGTTGGAGGAAGTCACTGGGAGCATGCCCTCAGAGGTTCTATCAGGACCCTAGCCCCTTCCTTTTTCTTTCTCTCTCTTCTTTCTGGCAAAATGTGGTGAGCAGCTTTCCTCTGACATTCATTTCTACCATGTTGTTCTTTCTCACCACAGGTCCAGAAATAATGGAGCCAAGTGAGTAGGGTACTGAAACCTCTGAAACTGTGAGCCTAGATAAATCTTTGGTCCTCTGTCTCTCTTCGGTATTTTGTGTGACAGAAAGCTGACAGTGACAGAAAGCTGTTATACAACATGTATACAGAGTCTGTATCAGTTCAGGTCCAGTTAGGACTAGAAACCATATGCTGAGTTAAGTTTGATATGGAGATTTATTGTACTTTAATAAAAGCCAGTGGTGCACCCCTATAATTCTGGCATTCTTGGAGATGGAGGCAAAAGGAATGAAAATTAAAGACCAGCTTGGAAATTTAGCAACTAGAAAGAGTCTGTCTCAAAATAAAAAGTGCAGAGGCCCTGGGTTTAATCCTCAGTACCAAAGATGGAGAGGAAGGGGGAGGAAGGGAGGGAGGAAGAGGGAGAGAGACAGAGAGATAGAGATAGAGATAGAGAGAGAGACAGAGAGAGAGAGAGAGAGAGAGAGAGAGAGAGAGAGAGAGAGAACAGTGCTGTGGATGTAACTCAGTGGCAGAGTGCATGACACACTGGACATCAGAGAAGCTTTTTAGATGAAGGAAAGATTAATTTTGGCTCATAGTTTCAGAAGTTTTAATACCCTACTCACTTGGGTGTGTTATTTCTGGGCCTGTGGTGAGGCCAGAGCTGATCTGAAGGCCCTGGGCAAGCAGGAGGTAAACCATCAGGGTAGAGGTGATAGTGATTGGTGGGACAGGTGTGGAGAGTAAGGCCTGGGCCACCGGTGTTCCAGGGTCTGCAGTAGGAGCAGTGGCAGTTGCAGAGGTGGAGAGAAAGTTAGCATCAAACTGATGGCTCTACCTGAGCAGGAGCCTTGGTCAGTCTGCTGAAAAGGCTGTGTGGGAAAGTTTTTGCCAGGCCAGACCAGCCAAGGCCATAAGATCATTGATTTGTATAACATCTGGAAATATCAGAAGCATGCTTCCTTCTGCAATATCTGTCTGACATCTTCTATTGAGAAAACTTAGCACTGTACTTTCTGTGGCAATGTTGAAGTGATGGGGAAAAAGTTTTAGACTACTTAGTAGATTAACTCTTAAAGTAGTTGTAGAAGCAAAATAGGTAGTGTATCCCTTTAAAAGCTTGCCTTAGCCCTTTGCTTCTGTTGTTTAAAGTAAAGCTTATATAGCTCCTTTGATCTGTAGCTCTACTATAGATAACATCCTAACTCTGAAGAACAAAGTTGCAATGCTCGGGCAAGCTTGTGATATATGTGCCTTAACTGTCATGTGTTTAGGACTGTAATCAGTAACAGAAACCACCTGTGTCTAACCATTAAACAGGAACTGGAACTTTATTTACTCAACAAAGACCACTAGGGATGAGATAATGACTAACAAAAGTATAAAAGGGTGACTAACAAATAACGTGGCTCGGACACTGATCAGACCAGTTTCTGGTGGTCCCACCAGCTTGCAAGTAAAGCCTTTGTTATTTTACCCAAATTCTGTGTCTCTGTGTATTTCTTTCCATGATTTCCGGAACAGAAGAGTTCTGTTTATGACCACAAAACATAAAATGTGATTTGGAGTGGAGAGGCAGTAAATGGATAACTGGAATAGTTTACCTGAATATAGATGTACCTGTAGAGGATAAGTGTGTCTGGGGGAGTTGTGTGCAGGTGCTCCAGTAGAAACAATCTGTGTCCAGACATATATCAGTGATGGACAAATACATATAATGAAACCACATTTCAAATGGCTGGATACTCAGACACCCTGTTTTTATTCCCTACCTACTTTAGAATTTTTTTTAAAAAAGAGGTAAAATGTACATATAGTAAATTGCACAAATCATAAATGTACAGTGTAATTTGTTTTTACCTCTGTAGACACTAGTGAAACTATTACTCAGATCAGGATAGAATATTTCCACCAGTCAGGAGGATCCCTATTTTCTCTTCATAGTTAAGGTCCTCCTGCCTCCACCAGAGGTAAGCAGTAATCTGGCTTCTAGCACTTGTCCAGGAACATCATAAAGATAGGATCACAAGCCGGGGATTTAGCTCAGTGATTCTGCTGCCTGCCTTGCAAATGCAAGGACCTGATTTCGATCCCTGGTACCAAAAAAAAAAAAGAAAAAAAGATAGGATCACAAGTACTGTGTTGTCTGGTTCTTTTGTTTAACATAGTATCTTTGAGATTCACCCATCTTGCTACATAGGTCAGGTGTTTTTTTTTTTAAATAGTATTCTATTATATGAATAGATCAAAGTTTGCTTTTCTATTCTCCTATGGATGATAGTAGAGTTGTGCTATGTAACTCCCAAAAGTTCATGAATTGGAAACTTAAAATCCCCAAATTCAACATATTGATGGTATTTGAAGGTAGGCCTTTAGGAAGTATAGTTAGATGGGGTCAAAAGGGTGGGGTCCTCATGATGGAACTAATGGGTATGTAAGAAGAGAGAGACTTGAGGTTGTGTACTTGCTCTGTAGCCTTGTGATGTCACATGACATATCATCATGCAGCAGGGAAGCCCTTGCCAGATGCCAGGACCTTGATATTGAACTTCTTAGGTTCCATAACTGTAGAAAATAAATCATTATTATTTATAAATTGCTCATCATTTATAACTATCCAGAAAACTCAAGATGAGTACAATTTCAGGTATTCTGTTATAGCAGCAGAAAACAGACTAAGACCAGTCATTTTTAGTTTTGTGCTATTTTGACTACAACTGCTCTGAGCATGAGATTTTGTGGAGCACTTTCTTTTGGATACTTATATCCAGAATTGGAATTTCTTAAACAAAGTGCTTTAGTAATAGGTCATGTCTAACTTTGGTAGATATTATCAAATATTTTTGATCAAGGCTAGCTGGAGTCCTATATGCCTCGTTTATCTGTATGTCAAGTTCTTTTCCCCTCCTTGGGAAGTTTTCTGCCATCACTTCTGTGAACAGTTTTTTTATGTCATCTGCACTCTCTCCTCTTTCTTCATTGACTCCAATCAGTCTTACGTTATTCTTCTTTGCATCGTCTAGCAGCTGCTGGATTGGTTTCTCATGTTCCTTTATAATTTTAAAGCAATTTTTCTTTTCCTGGACACTAATTGCAATCTTTTCTTCTATATCTGAAATTCTATCCTCACATTGGTTCATTCTGCTGCGCAGACTTTTGATGGAGTTTTTAATCTCCGGAAATCTGTTTGCATCTGTTTTATGGATTCCATTTGTTTCCTATGTTGGGATTCCATCATGTTCCTCAGATCCTCTATTTTTTTATCTGTGTCCTCTCTAGGTTTATTAATCATGTCTTGCACCATGAGCAAAATCTTTGCTGTTATCTGAGTAATTATTTCTAATTTCATTTTTCCCAGATCTTCTTTTGTTGCCAGTTCAGAGAGTCCAGGTGGTTAAGTATCAGATTGTTCCATCGCGGTTCCCTTTGGGGTTGCTGTAGGCGATCCAGAAGTCTGTTTTTGAGACTTGTTTACATGTCTTCTCATTTCCACGGGGCGGAGGGGGGGTGCTTCTGGTGCCCGAGGGGCTCAGCTTCTCTGCCCTAGGAGCTTGGGATGGTGGCAGGGGAGCTTCCTTCTGGGTGCCCATTACCAAATATTTTTGAAAGTGTTTGAAAAAATTTCCACTCCCACTAAACAGTATAAAGTTCCAGTTGCTCCACATCCTTGCCTCCCCTTGATATTTTCATTTTTCATCTTTAGCTATTCTTGTCAGTACAGTTTTTAAAAAATTAAAATTAATTATGGGTGTGGTTGTATTTCTCAACCTTTACCCCAATGTTAACAAAGAACACATTTCCCCTAAATGTTACCTGAAATTTCAAAGTAAAAAAGATTGCAATAGAAAATTTTGAAAATGTGTGCTCCACTTACATGTATTTCCACATAATGTATACACTAACTCTACACTGAAAAAAATTATAGTCACAATATAAATGTCTTCTCATTTAGCTGATATGAGTCTTTTTGATTCCAAAGTGAAAAGAGGGCAAGGGCATGGAAAAAGAATTAAGATGTGTTATGTACATGTACCAACTCCCCATGATGAATGTAATCATTATGTGCTGCAAACATATTAACAAAAATAAAAATTTTAAAGTTCATTATACAATATGGTAGGGAAAATTCTGACTATATGAGCTTTTTGCCTGTTTAGATGCTCTAATAACTGAAATCTTCAAGTAAATGTCAAATACAGCTACACCATCACGATATAGCATGGTGGTAAGAGTATATGCCAAGAGTCACACTACCAGGTTGCAAACCTAGGATGCTGAATAAGACAATTTTTTTGTCCCTTTATTTCCTAATTTTCTATATGGTTTGAATAACAATAACTACAGCATGGGTTGTTGCTAATATTAGAATGTAGAGGCTGGGCATTTAGCTCAGTGGTTCGGCCGCCTGCCTCCCAAGCACAAGGTCCCAAGTTTGATCCCTGGTACAAAAAAAAAAAAAAAAGCATGTAAAAGCAAAAAGAATGCAAGTGTACGGAAAGTACTATTAAATATTTGGGAGAATGGAAGAAATTTATTTTCATGAAGGTTTGGCATAGAGTTGGACCATATGTTCATCCACATCTTTGGCACATACGGTTCTAAGCAGAATCTTCCTTGTTAGTAGCCACTCAGTATTTCTTGGACATTACTCAGTGATAATCGCCAGATTCTCTTTCAATTAACTCCTTCCCTGTATCTGACAACACCGCTGTTGAAAAGTATAACTTTAGACTTTCTAAACTATTGATGCTAGATGCACCTTTAAGCTAAAAGTTCTCTTTACACAAGTGCAGCCTTAAGAGAGTTTCTGCACTTCAGAAGGGTACTTTCTCAACTGTAGCTACTACTTTCCTGCAATTGTCCCCCAGCTTTCCTCCCTCTGAACCTTTTGGTTTCTACCCAATTAAGTTTAGTCTCAGGACATGTTAAAGTTTGGATAATGTACAGGCAATTCTGCAGTATGTATGTGTAAGACGTTAACAGCATGGTTTCTAGTAAATCAAGACTACTTATGTTTCAAGCTTGGTTTCAGTTCTTCCTAGCTGAATGTCTAAAGGTAAGTTATTTAATGTCTTCATACCCCTGTTCGTAGGGGTAAAATGGGGATATTAAAAGGGTTATCAAGTACTAAATTACCATATATATATATATCTCACCTTGAACAGTACCCGGCACTTAGCAAATGCTATGTAAATATTTATGACTGGGGAATTATTACAAACAACCAGTGTATTTATCAATCCCAGCCAGACCCCCAAATATATTTTTGAAATCTATGTATTTTATTGGAAAGTTCAGCAGTCAAAAAATTTAGGTCCTTATTCTGAACTATCTTCCTTAATAAAATTTACCCTAGGCCGCCCTTGAAGGTAAAAATCGGCCGGCTCAAGGAAAAGCTCATTGTAAACTATAAAGGACTACGGTAATGACAGGCATTAAATTTTCTGCATCGCTGTAGCAATTCAGAAGGGCGCTTTCTCAGCTTGGTCTACATCCTGCAACTTTCCCCCAGCTTTCCTTCCCTCTTCACAGCACCCTACTCCGAAATATTTTCGTTTTCCGTGCTCTTCCAGCCAGTGAGAATCTTCCCGTCATCCGCAAACCCCAAGCAAGGCTACAGACAGCAGAAGGCCGACTGAGGCCACCCGGCGAAATCCTGACACACAGCTGAGTTTGGGGAAGTTTGATAGATGAAGAGCACAGAGGGTCAAGAGCACCGCCCCAGAGATTGTCCTGTTGTAGAGAAGCCGTCTCCTGAGCCGCAGAGCATGCCGGAAGTTGTAGTTCTCCAAAGGACCGAAGCCTCCAGCCTGCGCACGCGCATTGAGTCTCCTCTGCCCCTCCCGGGGCTCCTCCGGATGAGGAAGGTGCTCTCGCTGCCACGCGTTCTGCGGGCTGCGGGCAGGGGCTTCTGGGAGTTGTAGTCACTGGGGGCAGGCGCCGTCGGTAAGGATACATATCTTTCGGTGGGGTCCGTTACTGCAGAAGATTCACGACGGGGGCCGCTGGGTTAATGTGCAGGTTTTCCTTAGCCGCCCTCTCCCTGAGGCTGAGGAAGCGCTTGCCGTCTTCCGACACTTCCTCTCCTGCGCTAAGTGCTCTCTGCCCCGTGGTCCATTTCTCTACCTAGTCGTCTCCCTCTTCGGTCCCTCTCCAGAGCCCGGGCTTCGCGGAAACTCGCCCTGTGGGAGAGACTGGGCCGCGGCTTGCTCACCCCCACCTACTAGTCCCTTGCGGGGAGCCCTGTGCGCAGCCCCTCACACGTCGTTTCCCCACTGTGCCCGTCCTCCTCCCACCCCGCCGCGCTCACACTCCTTCCACTCGTTTATTTTTCCTCTGCAGGGATGGAAGCTTCCTGGCGCCAGGTGGCCGGTGGCCGAGGCCGTGCCCGCGGACGGGCCACTGCAGCCCCCTCCCCGGGCAATGGAGCCCTTCTCCGCGGCGCAGTAACAGGGCGAGAGAAGAGGTCGGGGGCCTCCGACCTCTCTGGCCCCAGCCCCGGAGGAACCGAGACCCCCGCGGCTTCAGGTAGCAGGCACAGCCCCGGCCCCGCGGGCGCCGAAGCGCCGCAGACTTCCGTGGCCAGTCTCCATAGTGGTTCTCGCCCCAGGTCTCACTTAGGTGCTCCCTAAGCACTTTCCTACTTAGGGCTGCCTCTGCCCTGGCCTCCGTCCTTCGCCCTTCTCTCTCAGGGGAGTTCATTATCGAGCCGACTTGTCAGACCTTTCGGGCAGATTTCTGTCACACCTGTTCTGTCTGAATTTTAGTTGGTCTTTCTTTTGTTACTTCTCTGGCCCAGTACGCTTCCCGTCTCTCTTTTGTCTACCCTGTAAATTGTAAATTATTTCCCAATGGTCTGGTTCCATCCATACTGTTTGGTCAGTAGAGTGTTTTGCATCCGAATTGGTTGCCAGCGTTTGTTTGTTTCTAAAAATCTCAGAAAAATCTGCTTAACATCTTTTTTGTGTGTGAAATAACATGACTTTAGAATTTTTGTTGCATGTGATAGCTGGGCTGAGATCACAGAAATTGCTTTTAGATTGGGAATGGATACTCTGTCTTACATTTTCTCCCCTATGTCTGGGAGCAGTTGTCATTTGTCATCTCTATCAGATTGCCTTCCTTTATTTTTATTTACTTGTTTGTGGCCTGTAAGCACTTAAGTTGATGGTACTTTCCAGAACTATTGTTCCTAGTTACAAATTTCATGTCTTTCATGGCTATATCTGGTGTGGCCTTCTTGGATATCCAATACCCTTCATCCAACACATGTTTAACGGAACCTGAGAACACTCACACAATTGTGCAAGGGGCAGAGATAATTTCTGAAATCCCTTTATGTTTGTGTTTGTAATGTATTTTTCCTGAATACCTTTTTTTTGGGAGAAAGGAATCAGAATTGAGCTTCTGAGTTTTTTTTTCTTAAGCTAATTTTAAATTAGGTATTCTTAGCTTGCAGTTACTGAGTTTTCAATGTGGTGGCAAAGTATGCTGTCTGGAGACCAATGAACAATTCTGGTAAACCTTGTTGGATTTTGTGGGTAGAAGTAAAGTAAAAATTTTCTACCTTGATAATTGAGGTTTGACTGAGAAATGATGTGTGGGAAAGTTGTTTTATCAACTTCACTGTAACTTTCCTTGAGGTGATCTAAGGTAAATACATTTGTCAGGTTTTCATTATATGTCTAGTTCAGCCCTTTTTTCCTTATTCAGCTAAGGAAATTTCCCATAGATTAATGACATTTATCATCTTTCTTGTTTTGAGTTTTGTATCTTATAGCCATTACTTTTTCTCCAGTACAGAAAGACTCCTAGGAAAGAATAGTATACATTTTCTTCCAGTTATACTTGAAATAGTTTTGGTTGGTAGTCACTAACCTAATTGGCGGCAACAAGAAAAAGAAAATATTTCACGGAGGAAATAAAAGATAAAACATCGTTAAATACACTACCTAAAATAAGAGTTTGTCTAGATAATGGTGCATCAGTTTCAAGTATAAAGTGAATTTTAAATTAGTGATTTAAATTAGTAAATGTAAAATCCTCTCAGAATGGGCAGTAATGAATTCAGATCAGTCAGTAGCCTTGTGCTTTTCTTGAATTATGGTTGTTGTCCAAAGAAGTTTATCAACACTTAATGCCTGAAGCAAATTCCCAGGGTTCTAGCTCTCAAGCAGTGTGAAATCTCATTGGGAATATGTGCTATGAAGTAATCAAATTCTGTTTTGCATTATTATTTAACCAGGTAACAAAATGAGTACAGACAGTGCTAGAGAGAATGGTAAAATAACTAATCTGAAAGTGTTTAACATTCTTTTTGGAATGAAACTGTAAGAAGCAAGTTTTCCATGTTAACAACTTTCTGTGTGGATTAATTAAATATATATATTTTTGTGACCACAAAAATGTGAGAAAGTTCTTGGATTTTTAATGAAGCAAATTATGAAGTAGTGGACACACAGTGAGTGCTGTCTGTGGGAACTATTTGGTGGGGTGGGCTAGGCTGTGGTTCAAAATAGGTTTGAAGAAGTACCTACCTCCTTTGATTGTAATGTTCTCAGTGGGCATGTTCCATCATCTCTTAAAAGTCACCATGTACAGTGTATTTTAAAACATCTATTTAAATTTTTATTTTGAGGTTGATCATCAGGCTTTTGATGCTTTTGTTGTACCTTACTTTTTTTCAGTTTGTTAGTCTTCTTATAAGAAATCACTGCTGTTAGTAAGAAACATTCAAAAGTGGAATTTTTTGTGGCTCTTTATTTAGTTGTGGGTCAAGAATTTGGAAAAACATTTTCTCTCATTAAGATAGATAGACTACTCCAAAGGAGACTTTCAAATGCATGTTTAAAAATGATATATTAGTATGTCTTCCCTTGCGTTTTGAGATTGTTTTGGATAAATGAAAACATTTTTTTTCTCTTAACAGAGCTAATGTCTCAGAGGAAATTTGAGGAAATCAAGAAGGCTAATCAAGCTGCAGCCAGAAAACTTGTTGAAGAACATTTTAGTTCTTCATCTGAAGAGGAAGGAGATGAAGACTTTGAAGGGAAACAGGGAAAAATAGTTGCTAATACATTTATAACATACGCTACTCAGACAGGTAAGCTGATGGAATGGTGATGGCTCTTTCCCTGCCTTCTGCTGTAACTTTAATTTGCATTTCAGTAGAATGCTGGGAGGGGCTTTCAAAGCTCCCTGAGAAGGCACCAGGACAGATTGTCTGTGGTTGTGACTTGACTGGACTAGAGGACTTTGGATGCTTCATTCAATCCATTCTTCATTTTTTCTATCTCACTATTAAAAATCTTGACTTCCTCTTCATTTCTTAACTGTATTACTCTATTTTATATTTTATATCTTCACACTTTTTGATCTGCACACTTTGTTTTTTAAGTAAATCTCTGCAAGTCTGTCTGACATATATATTCATTTTATCTCTTGGGTATATCTGGGTTACTCTTAAAGCCACATTTGTTTATGTGAGACAGGGCCAAAGTGATGGTGCTGTGTATGACTTAGTATTGTAAAAAATAGATTCTTTTAAAGGTAAATAAAGGTATTTTGAAACTTTCTACATTTAAAGTTATTATTAGAAATATTCTTGAATGTACTATCAACATTTATCACTTTATTTGTAGATATATTTGATATTGTTTAAATACCCCTTTTTAGTATATGTGCTGCCAAAGCAAGTGCTATATACCCTTATGTTAGTAATATGTTTACACTCTTACTTAGTTGTTTTTCTCACTGTAGGATCTTGTCAGAACTAGAAGAAACTGGAAATTTTCTAGGAAACAACTGCATAGGAGACCTGACTCTCTTAGAGTTACACAATTAGCAAATGGCAGAACTGGGTTTAAACCTAGTTTACTTAGCTTTTAAGCCAATACTAGTCTTATTGTATTTTCTAGGTAAAGCAGAAAAATTCTGAGGTAGATTTGACTGTTGCTTTTGTACTTATTTATGGCAGAAAAATCAGCATTGTATAGTTGTTAAGAACATTTGCCTCTCAAACTTGCCAAGTTTGAATCTTGTCTGCTGTTTGGCTGTATGATGTTTGACATATTACCGAGTCTCTTTCGTAAAGTGGATGTAATGATGGTAAATATCCTAGAGTGGTGGGGATGAAGTAAATCAGTAATGCTTGTCATAAAGTATATGCTGTGTATTTGTTTCCTATGATGTTTAATATATTTTGTGAGGTTCATTATTAGAAATTTTCTACCATAGCTTACTCTCTTTTATTATCTTTTTGAAAATGTTTCTTTTTTATTTTGTCTTCCCTTGGTCATAAGGCCCCATATTGTATGACCACCTCAGCTTCCTACTGACGTGTTTCTTAGTTATTATACTGTTCTTTCTGGAGAAGAATAAGGCGAGCGATGTCACAAAATGAGCGCCACAGAGCTTGAGCTGGATAAAGGCAATTCAGGAGCATAAGAGTTAGTTAAGTCTTGGGGCAGAATGATTCATTAACTTTGCCCACTCCTCTCCCACCCACTCACTAACTACCTTTGGTGATTAGGTAGCGCCACACATACTGATGGGATCATAAAGAAGAGGTACGCATGGTCAAATAGCTTTCCAAGGAATCTGCTGTATCCATTAGAGAATTAAGATTAAGAAGTTTGACTAAGAAGTCTAGCTCAGCCAGATAGAATTCGATGAAAAGTAACTTTTTAAGGTTAGAGGGTTTCTTGCTTCTGGGCAACTTATAGAAAGTAATCTTAAGTTTTGTGCTTTAAGAAGCCCTCACTAAACTAGTCTAGATAGACTATTCATTATTAAATAAAAAATATGGTAATGTAACTCAATAATATCTTTTTAGTGCTTAGAAAACATCATTTTGTAAGTTTTATACATTTTTTTTTTTTTGGTACTGGGGATCGAACTCGGGACCTTGTGCTTGCGAGGCAGATGGCAGAACCACTGAGCTAAATCCCTGGCCCAGTTTTATACATTTTTAATATGGTTTTCATCTTAAAATGTTAAGATTATTTTTCATACGCTGTTTTGTGTCAAATCCATTAATGTTTTAAATCTCATTCCTTTGTCTTCTGCACTTTGCCCCTATGAAAGCAAGGGCAACTCTGACCACTTGGTTTAGGAACAATAAATGCCAGTGTTGAGATGGCTCCTACCTCGTATTAGTGTTGAATGGCAGGACTTTACTAAAGGAGTTCATATTTATTTGATCACAGCCTATGTACTCTTGTGATTCTTCTCAAAACTTTCAAACTTTCATGGCCATCTTCTTGATGAGTAGCTTTATCTTTCTTGGCCATTAGACACATCACATATATGTGTATAATTGTATATTTTTATATATACAGATGACTTATTTTTCTTTGTTTTCTTTACTTCAGTTAATAGCACCTCAGTCTTCCAGTCACCAACCCAAGCCAAAAATCTGAAAGCAGGGATGGCACATAGATGACATGCATGTTGTCGTTTAGTACTACTTCCCCTCTGCCATGCTAGACAGCTCATTATACAGGGCACTTTTTTCCTAAACAACATCTTTTGTTTTGTTTTGTTTTGTTTTTTGGTACTGGGGATCGAACTCAGGTCCTTGCGCTTGTGAGGCAGGCGGTGGAACCACTGAGCTAAATCCCCGGCCCTAAACATCATCTTTGAAAGTAACTCAGTCTAATTGTCACCAGAGTCACCTAAGTTGTACTTCCTAAGTTTCATAAATCCATCCTTCCTCTTCAGCATACTATCATTGGGTCTGTATAACTAGCTATTCAATATATTGATTTAATCTGCATATTAATGGAGAAGTATGTGTTATTATTGTTCAATAAATGAGAAAACTGAGTCATGTTAGACAACTTGCTCAAGATCATTTTTCCTTTTCCTGCTGTAACTGGCTTTGACTGGTTTTTCCTGCTTCTAGTCTGGGCTTCCTCTTACTGTTTTTTCACTTGCCAGACTGATCTTTTTAAAATGCATGACTTCAAATGTCATGCTATCCACTGTGACATGCTGGGCAGTACATTTTATTATCACAGCGAAACTTTAATATAAATTTCAAAGAATCTTATATAAATATTGTAAATATAAAGTCAGACTCTATTTTAGAAAAGCCTATTTTATTTTGTTTTTAAATTCTAAATTATACAAATCAGCTGTTAAATTAGATGAAATTTAAATACATATTTGTTAAAGCTAGCTGTGTTGAAAAGTAAAATAAGCATATAGAATATAATTATTAATTCAGCTTTAAGTATATTTTACAACTGTGTTTTTTAAAATAAAGCAATTGTTATTAGTAACTTTATAGTTTTGGGAGTGTTTTTACATGTATTTTTTTTAATAGCCCAAATTACATTTGCATTCATATTATGGCAGGGCAAACTTCGTAAGTTCTGTTTTTACTTAGATGATTATAGAAAGTGAATAATTATCCATGTATCTTATTTAATTTTTCTTTCTGGCAACTTAGATTTTGTTTTGAACTAGGCTATTGCTGTGGTGAGTTGTACAGTTAATGGTAGTTTATACTGTTAATCTATTTTTCTTAGAGACTCGGTCAGTTTGTATTGGACAATTTGTATTATACTAATGGCATTGTAGGATTATTTTTCTTACTTTAAAGTGACTCAGATTACTGCCCCTTTGGTTTTTTGCGTTAGGGTACTTTTCCTGTCTTGTTTTGCTACTATTACTTGTGTTTCTGGGACCTTGCTGCCATAACTTCTCACTGCTGCATTGCATGGGATTTATTGTCTGTCTCACATTTCTCATCAGTAACACGAAGACAATAATAGTTCATTTAATCCTATGGAAAGAGTACTAATAGTATAGAGCCTTGTGAATAAATGCTTAATAATTGCTTAAAGAAAATACAGTCTAGTAATACTCTAAAAAGCTTACCCTTTTCAGCTGAAATAATGAACATAATTTACTAGAACATGGTTATTATATGCTAATGACCCAAGTGTGTTTTCATTCAACAAGTTTTTATTGAGAGTATGTTGTGTGGGTCGGGGATTTAGCTCAGTGGTTCTGCTGCTTGCCTTGCAAGCACAAGGATCTGAGTTCGATCCCCGGTACCAAAAAAAAAAAAAAAGAGTGTGTTGAGTGCTCAATACCCTTCACACACCCACAAACACAAACTCACCCTTAAATTTACATTGAATGGTCTTGTTTATAATTTTTTATTTCCTTTCACACTTTTTTTTGTGCTTTCCCTTGTTACTTTGCATCTTGTTGATTCTTGCCTATAGTTCTGTTCCCACTAAGTTTGTTAAGTAAGGATTTTAACAGCAAGAAAAGTAAGTACATGGTGAGAGAGAGCTGAGGTACAGTTTTTGAACTAAGTTTATAAGATTTAGTTCATGGACTTTGTAACCTCTAAACAGCTTATTGGGTACGTCTTTAAACTTTGTTATTTTTAGCCACATTTTGAGGAATTAATATTGCCTGACTTATGGTATGTAATATGATATAACTCACTCAGTAGTGAGTTTGTATTGTTTTCAGATGTTGCTTAACATGAGATTTAAAATTTTTACATTTCAAGATGGAGATACACGTGAATTAGAGCGAACAAAACAGTATGTAAATGAAGCTTTTCAAGCGGGGGCTATGACATGCTTAATTTGTATTGCTTCAGTGAAGAGAAACCAAGCAGTAAGTTTTTTTCCTTATCAGTGTAAATGCATTTCCTCAAAATATTTTATTTTGCATTGATAATACTTAACCATCTGTTCTTTTGCTTATGTTTACAAAAAAATGCTTCACTAGGAAATTTCCTGTATGAATGGATCTTTATTTTATAAATATGAAATTTAAAAAATTATCTCTAATTGAACTTTCAGTATTTTTTATAGTACCATTAATATCTATTGTCAGTTTTAATGTATATGTGGATTTGATATTGCATTTTTCCGATCTATACTTGAGATTCCCACAAATTTGAAATGTTAAACTACACTATATTACCTACTTTCAGTGGGTTGGAAAAAAAAATTAGAACTTGGCAGTGATACTTAGTTAGCTTTTCCTGTGTTGATGACATTGTGGGAAGTGACAAAGGTCATTGAGTATGGAAAGATTCAGGCATAATTCATGTCCTTAGAGGAGCTGTAGCCTAATGATGAAGTTAACTGTATCTGAATTTAAAAGGTCATTAATGAAAACAATTAAAAAGGAGTTACAGCTTTGTTGCCTATAGGAAGAAAATCAGGCTAGATAAAACAGATTGGTAGTATAGAGAGAATGAGAAGTTTAACCTGTTCAGGTTGGGCAGGATAGTGTAGCAGATGCAGGTGTTGTGGTGCTCAGAGTCACATCTGGTTGGGCTACTTTGATTTCAGGTGTAGTGAACAAACAGTCTCTCTGCATCATGCGGATATAGTCTAAACCCTTGATCTGTGGATGGGTTATGTTTTCCACCCCATCCTAAGGTATTTTCATTGGGAACCTACTCAGCCAATCTACAGGTGTAGTGCAGCACTGAAGCGTTAATGTCACGTGGGGCAACATTGGGAATTGGTGGTTGAATGTCCCAGCCTCCTGTTTGTTAGGGTGGGACCAGGGTAATCTAAGGAATGTTTTACATGGCTTTCTAGAGGGACTCTGTAAGATTGAGCAGCTGTGGCCCTGAGTACGAATCAAATCAGTGTATTAGTATAACATTTATTGGCATTTCTTATTTTATGAAAAATAAAATTTCATAACCAAATAATAAAATAATAACAGTAGTTATTACACTGTGTATTGTCATCTTCAAACTAGTTACACTATAAGACCTAAACCAAAACGATTCTTACAAAAAAGATACAGATAATAGCACAAATTTTTCTTTTCAACTTCTTTCTTATCTTGTCTCTTACATCCAAGTGCTTATCTCAGGCACTGTTTGAGGTGATTATAAGCTAAGAAGTTGGCTCCTTTTATGTTTTGCCAGCTTATACAGTATGTCTGATTATTTCAGACAACTGCAAAATGTTATAAGGAAAGAAAAAGTGATTTTTGCCATTTTATTAGTATTGGCAGGCATTAAAAATTATTTAGCCTTTCAATTTTATATATTTTCATTTTTTGCTCATTTATTAGCACCGAGTGTTAGACTAATAGGTTTCCTTTAACAGAAAGGCTATATAGAGATATATGTACATACTTGAGGATTCTTTTGTACTGTTATATTTGGAAATAACCTAATGTCCAAGAAGTTAAATTATGGTACATGAGTCGATATGATGTACCTCAATGGTGGTGAACTTATGACACATGTGCTGCAGTGGGCTGTTTATCATTAACAGCCATCAATGACATACTGTAAAGCTATGAATTTCATGTTGTATAAACATATTTGATCAGTATAAAAGCTTACCATATTGGAACAGAAGACTGTAAACTTACGAGTTTGTTCCAGTATGACTTCATTTTTAAAAAGGAAGAAATCTATATTAAAAAGAAAGTGAAAACTGTCCAGAATTCTAATTGTAGTTATTTCTAGTTGATTAAATCTTGGTGACTAATGATATTTTTCTTTAAAATGTTTTATACCTAAATATATTTTTGCATTTTTTTTTTTTTTTGGTACCGGGGATTGAACTCGGGACCTTGTGCTTGCAAGGCAGGCTCTGAAACCACTGAGCTAAATCCCCGGCCCTTAAATATATTTTTATAAGTTATATTTCTTCTATTGTATGAGAGGGAAAATTATTTTCTTTAATTCTTAGATTGAAAATACTTTAGTGTGATACTTATTTTAAGGTACTAAGAAATTGACAAAAATCATTGCATGCAAGGTAATTTCTGACATCTTTGCTTTAGGTTTGGAGCTGTATGGGATGTTTCTGTATATTTCACATGCCCTGTATCCAGAAGTGGGCTAAAGATAGCCAGTTTCTTCTTTCTTCTCTGACGGATGATGATTTTGGAACGAGAGATTATCCGTGGCCTTGGTAACTTTTTCATATTAGTTGGATTTTAAGTTGCAGAATACATGAAAATTGTAGAACATTAAGTTACCTCATTGAAAGTTTCAAGTTTATCCTTCAATTAGTCATTTGGCTTATGAAGGCTATTTTGATAGCCTGTTGTTTTCCTACAATTTGTGTAACTGCTATGATATCAAATCATTCAGAATTTATTTTTTCTATCAAAACAACTCTGAAGTTTTTGAAGGACTTTTCATTCCTATGGAACTGAGTAATTCATAATTTGGTACCTCTCTTCTGGAATTTCTGTTAGTGTACGTTAGTATCACATTTTACGAGATTGTCATCTGGCATTTTAATCATAGGCTTCTCGATTTTATCCTTGAAATCTCAAAATTGCAAGTTTGTATTATCTGATATAATTAATTTTTCTGCATTTATAAATTTTACTTATTCTTGATTATTTGATCTTGCACTTTTTGTTTTGTTTTTGTTATATTTTGAGAAAGAGTTGAGAAGTGGAAGGAAATTCTCTATATCTGCTAATAATGTCCATAAAAATTTATATATACTGGCAACACAGAGGGGTAGATTGTTGAGGTAATAAAACATAAGCTCAGGGGTTCTGTGTGTTCACATTTTCTAACTTTTGTAACTAATTGTATGTTTATAATTTTGTGTTCTATTTCTTAACAGATACCCCCAAATTGTTTAAATTCAGTCCTCACAAAACCTGGACCTACATCAGACCTCCCGTTATTATTGTACTACTGATACATTTGTAAAATTGTGGTGGTGCAGTTTTAAAAAAATATTTAGATGTAGGAATCACTTTTTCAGAATAATTCTAGGCAATCAGTGAGAGATTTTGTCTATTACCAGTGATGATGGTGCAGTGGTTTCAGACTCCTCTTAAGTAGTAGATTTGAAACCTAGGATTTCTGACTTCTAAATTTAGTGCTTTCTCTATTTTTCTAAGTGAATTTTGTCTTACAGTATTGCCTTTAGAGATATTTGTTTTTTCTTCTTTGAATACACATGTCTTTGAAACAGTTTAAAATTTCAAAGTCTATGTTTGCTACTGTGTATAATGTACTTTGTGGTAAAGGAAATTTAGTAATTATTAGGTGCCAAATTAAAGCAGATATTCTAATTTGTTAAGTTTTGGAGATTTAATCTTTACATGCATTTTTTTCTTTTCACTCTTATTCTTCTCATTTCTATTTTATGTAGTTATTTTGCCACAGGACAGGAAAGTAGCAGTTAAGAGAACAATGAATTGCTGTGGCTTTTCTAAATCTAAAAGGAACAAGACTTTAATCAACTATGCAGTGTTCTTTACACTCCAGATATCACAGTTTTTAAAAAGAAAAGGCTGTGCTGGTTGGGAATTTGTTTTAATTCTTGTCAAGATGGAGCTAGAACTTGGTAAAAATGTTAATAGTTTAAAACTAGATGTTTTATGGCAATAAAAAATTTAAAATTTTCATTTCTACTAAAACATTGCCTCTTGGTGAACAAGATACAGATAGCATCATTACTTTTCATTACTGGCATTCCATTACTCTTTTGAACCTCATGCATTTGCTCTCACTGAAATAGTTCTGTCTCAGTACTGATGGCCAGTGTTATTGTGGTGAGTTACCTGTGAGCTGTTCACATTCAAGCTTATTAAAAGTACACACACATAAAATATACACCTTCATAGCTGAAAGCAATGGCAAATGTTTTTCTTTTAGTAAAGAGTAATTTAACTCCTTGAGCAAAATAGAAGTTATCTGTAACAGATGAGACATATTTGTTTTTGGCTTTTAATTATAAGAACACATATCTTTTGTCATTTTGAAGATTTATGATGTAGTATTTGTTTTTTTGTGGTTTTTTTTGGTACCAGGGATCAAACTCGGGACCTTGTGCTTGCGAGGCAGGCGGTGGCACCACTGAGTGTAGTATTTATTTGGGATCAACTTGTTCTCGTGACAATGAAAGCAGTTTTTGATATAGAAGAAATTAAAGTGATTATGCAAAACTGTTGTCCTACTGTAGTATATTAACTGTACTCAGTTATTCAGGAGATAGTAAGGCTTAGACCATCTTTTTTGGAATGGAGTGTCTATGATGATCCACAATTGAATTTTTAATAAGAGCTAGAGGTTGACATTTTTAGTGCCAAAATTTACTTATTTTAATGAAGGTTGCAAATCTTTCTGCTTTAGCAGAGAATATTAAATGATATTTGAATTTTTCTTTGAGTTGGGGACATTTGTAGCACGACTGTTTTGTATTAGCTGTTGAAAATGACAAGATTCCTTGTTTATTTTCAAGTTTTCTCCTCTATTTTAGATTTAACCTGTTTCTGCCTTTGTTTGCTGTTGCTAACTTGAACTTTGTAAAAATCTAGGTGAATAACTCAAGAATGAAGTTCTATGTAATTAGTAGAAGCTACTATTATTTTATTTTGTACCTGTATTCTAGATATGTATATTTAATGTATGCAACTTCCCACATGTAGCTATTTAGGTTTTTAAATAATATGAGAGAAAAATTCTGATCTTTGCTGAGTTGTACACACTAGCCACATCTCAAGTGCCATATGTAGCTGGTGGCTACTGTACTGAACAATGCAGGTATAAAACAATCCCAGCATTTCAGGGAATTAGGTTGTACAGAGATGTATTAGATGGTTAAACAGATAAGATCTTGGTTTTTATTTACTAATGTAAAAATGGAAATTAATCAAGTAGTCTGTTAATAAGAATGTTTATATTCCTCTCTCTCATGTTGCTTTTAAAGATGATTTTTTTTTTTGGTACCAGGCATCAAACTCAGGACTTTGTGCTTGTGAGGCAGGCGCTGGAACCACTGAGCTAAATCCCTGGCAAAGATGATATTAACTTTAATAATTTCATTCTTTTTTGTATAGTCCAAAGTGTAGGTTTGAATACAAACGATCAGAAACACCTAGTAGGTACTATTGCTATTGTGGAAAAGTAGAAGATCCACCTTTAGATCCATGGCTTGTGCCTCACTCATGTGGTCAAGTGTGTGAGAGAGAATTTAAACCACCTTGTGGCCATAAGTGTTTACTCCTCTGTCATCCAGGTGAGTTACATACTGCATTATTAGTTGTTTGTGGGTGGTTATTTTTCCTGATGTTGAGGTAAAAAAAATTGTGAGTGTTGAATTGAGAACTGAAATTTACCATGAGAACATATTAAAAGGGATTGCCTTCTAAAGCATCAATAAAGTTTTAGAAATTACTTATGGGTATAGGAATGAAAAGTTTGCATTTCTTCTGATTTTCTTCTTCATTGCATTCTAGGTCCTTGCCCACCTTGTCCAAAAATGGTCACAACCACTTGTTACTGTAAGAAAGCAAAACCTATCCCTCGTAGATGCAGTGCCAAGGAATGGTCCTGCCAGCAGCCATGTGGGCAAAAGTTGCTTTGTGGGCAACATAAGTGTGAAAATCCTTGTCATGCAGGTAAAAGGCAGTACCTGTTGGGTATTCTGACTTTAAGCAAAAGTCAAAGCAGTTTTTATAATGTTTGTTTGCTGATTTATCATTCTGATTTTAGGAAGTTGTAAACCCTGTCCAAGGGTTAGTAGACAAAAATGTATCTGTGGCAAAAAAGTAGCTGAAAGAAGCTGTGCAAGTCCAGTGTGGCACTGTGATCAAGTAAGTGTGTATGCATTTTCAGGGGTATATTAGCAGTGTGGGAAGCATAAACCACTAGAAGACAGAAATACTAGTTAGGTTTAGCTAGATAAAAGGTAAGCAACTCAGCTGAACTAAATCCTGTATTAGGAAGTTACTTTTCAATTTAGTTTTTTAATTATTGAAAAATTGTTGTTGAAGTAATAGTTACTTGTTTTTAATTTTGAATTCAGTACATTTTTACTTTTCAGTCTTTTTTTGTTAGTTCTCCCTCCCTTACTCCCTTTCCCTTTTTTGATCCAACACTTTTCCTCCTCCTTGAGTTAATCCCATTAAGGAAGTAGGGTTGATAACTCTGTAGTTCGCTTGTCTTCACTCATGTGGCCAAGTATGTGAGACAGTGTTTAAACCACCTTGTGGCCATAAGTATTTCCTGCTCCATCGTGATTGGCATGGTTTTAATACTATTTGGCTGAAGGACCATGTAAAGCTGTATGTACTTTTTCCTTTATTATCTTTTAAAAATATTCTCTTTGGTACATAGGAAATATATGTGTGTGTACATATATATGTGCATACACATATGTCACCTATATAATGCGAGGAACATAAAGAAATTATTTGTGATTGAAAATGGATTATATTTTGTACAAAATCTTTTGTTAAATTTTAAAATTTTCACTAGTGCTTATATTATTTTAGGTATGTGGAAAAACACTGCCATGTGCTAATCATACTTGTGAGCAAGTTTGCCATGTTGGTGCTTGTGGAGAATGTCCTCGATCTGGGAAAAGGTTCTGTCCATGTCAAAAATCAAGTAAGACTTTCTTTTAAGGAAGTGAATTATCATGCCATAAAGAGACATGGAAGAAACACACATGCATTTTACTAAGTGAGACAAATTAATCTGAAAAAGCCATGTACTATAGGACTCCCGAGTATATGACATTCTGGAAAAATCAAAACTATGGAACTAGTTAAAAGATCTGTAATTGGGCTGGGGATTTAGCTCAGTGGTTTTGCTACCTGCTGCGCAAGCACAAGGACCCGAGTTTGATTCCCTGGTACCAAAAGAAAAAAGATCTGTAATTGTCAGGGTTTAGGAAGAGGAAGAGATGAATAGGCAGAGCACAGAGGATTTTTTAGGGTGGTAAAGCTAGTACAGGTGATACAGCAATTGTGGATTCATGTTATACATTTATCCAGACCCAAAAGGTTCACAACCCAAAGAGTGAACCTAATGTAAATCATGATCTTTGGGTGATGATGATGTATCATTGTAAGTTATCAGTAATAACAGATACCTGATTCTGATGGGGGATATGAATAAGGGAGGAGGCTGTGCTATTATCACTGTTGTGAATGAGGTTATAGGTCAAATTTATTTTTGGCTGCTATGAGATAACAGCATAGTTGGGTTTTATTTTGAGTTAGCTTCCTTGACTCTCCACTAATATTCATATTTTTAAGATTATTTCTAATACAGTACTTATCATAATAAGTTTGCTTAAGGTGAGTTTTGTAATATTCTAAAGTTTCTATCTTTTTAACATCCTGTGAGGTAAGAGCAAGTTAAAAAAGAATAATTCTGTATTTTGTGGAAATTCATGAGTTGTACATATCTTTTTTACGTAACTATTTCTGAATAGCCCATAAAATATTTCTTAGGGATGGTAACTTGTCATTTGCCAAATTTCTTTTTTAAAAAGTATAACCTTCACAAATACTAGGGGTTATTTTCATTAAAGGTAATTTTTTCCAGTACTTATGTGGTCAAATCTTCATAGTTTGAAAGGGCTGTCTTTCCTCAGGGAGCTTAAAGAATATGACAGTTTGTTAGGGTTAATAATAAAGTAATAATGTGTCTTGTTAACACTGATGTTTTGTTTGCTTTTAGAATTTTCTTTGCCTTGTACAGAAGATGTACCAACTTGTGGAGATAGTTGTGACAAAGTACTGGAGTGTGGAATCCATAGATGCTCACAGCGTTGTCACCGAGGTCCTTGTGAAACATGTAGACAGGTTAGTAATCTGTAATAATTATGCTTTCAAGAGTTAACTATTGTAATTTATCAATAAGATTATCCTGTTACTGTTTTCCATTACTTACTTTCATATAAATTTATGTCATGATCTGTATGAGTTTTGTGACCTAATGTTTATGGTAAGAAGCAGTACAGTATGCCAGCAGTCAAATCTAAATATTACCTTTTTTTTTTTTTTTTTGGTACCAGGGATCGAACTCAGGTCCTTGCGCTTGCGAGGCAGGCGACAGAACCACTGAGCTAAATCCCTGGCCCTAAATATTACCTTTTTGTTTGTTGCTTGGTAAAAGTTTTAATGTTCTCATTTTTGTAGTCCAGTTGTTTGTTTCCAGAACATTCAGAGCAGTGATGGAAAGAAACAAATCCCTAGACTTGAGACTTTAAAGTAATGCATAACATTTTGGACCTTAGTACAAGGTCAGCAATTTAGCTTACTAGATAATCCAGTTTTCTTGCTGTACTATGACACGGAGGATATTATGATTGTAATTAGATGTAGGTAATTTCAATGTGTAGTTTTTTTTTTTAAACTGCTTAATGTTAGATTGCTGTTAAATTTAGTAACAAAGTTGTATGAAGTACTTTTTAGAACGAAGTAAGATATAAACAAAATATTTTAGGAGATTTGGCTTTGGTAGTCTTTCGTATTGTTTGCTATTAAGATTTTTGTCCATGATGATTTAGTAATTACAGAAATTACACCGTAGGAAAAAAATATTAAAAAAGCTCAGTTTTAATGCCATTCATTTGATTTTTCCAGGAGGTGGAAAAGCATTGTCGCTGTGGAAAGCATACAAAACGAATGTCATGTCATAAACCTTATCTGTGTGAAACTAAGTGTGTTAAGATGCGTGACTGTCAGAAGCATCAGTGCAGGAGAAAGGTACTCTGATTCATGGTTTGATAATAACTGCCAAACTAATCTCTACATTGAAATAGTTTTAATTAAGTTTATAAAAATAGCCAGACCAGTTTCTTAAATTACCTGTGGCATTTGACTAGACCCATTCCTTTGGTTAGTGTGAATCTCTGCATAGAAAAATAAATTAAGTTATCTGATGGAAATATTTTAAGTCAGAAGAGTCATTAACTGAAGGGAAAGAAAATTTAGTTTGATTTTATTAAATTAGGTCATTGTCTATTTAAACTGGAATTTTTTTTTTTTTTTTTGCGGTACCGGGGATCAAACTCAGGACCTTGCGCTTGGGAGGCAAGCATGGTGCCACTGAGCCAAATCCCTGGCTAAACTGGAAGTTTTTAATACAGGGTATCTACTCACCAGAAGAATGTTGATACTCTTGAATATTTTCATTCTTAGTAAAAAGAAATATCTTTTACTCTCCGTAAGTTCTGTGAATACCTTGTAATGACATTCTATTATGCATGGGTTTTCCAATTATCTATTCTTTGTATATTGCTTTCTCTTCAGTGCTGCCCTGGGAATTGTCCACCTTGTGATCAAAACTGTGGACGGACTTTAGGATGCAGAAACCATAAGTGTCCGTCTGTCTGCCACAGAGGTAAAATTTAACAGTAGCTGTAATTTTGTGTTTGTATTTACTTAGTGATAAAGAGCGTTCACATTTTATTACCTTTCTTACCTCCTAATGACCTTGAGAGGGAAGTATATGCAGTGGTTACCAATCCCCCTATTTTATGAAGAAGGTGGTAAAGTTAAAGAGGGTTCAGTGAATTACTCTGGGAAATGTCTAGTATAGCATATACACAAATTTGAACTCAAGTCTTCTGAATATAAGTTTTATTCTTTCTGTAATATTACAGATGTTCTGTACTGTGTTTCTATAACACTGTCGTTATTTCTCTGCTTCCTTTTAGCCTTCTCCACACATCTTAAAAGTTGAGATGTTCAAAAGATGTTCTTAAATTTTTCAATTTTATTCTAAATTTTATACATTATATGAAATTTAGTAAGGGATTGGATATATCTAAGGCAGTGGTTCTCAAATATTTTAGTCTGAGGAACTCTTTATTATTTTTGTGACTCCAGCAAACTATTGTTATATGGCTTTATCTATTGACATTATATTTGATATTCAGACAAAATGTAATAATGCTTTTAAGTAGAAATAATAGACACATTTCATCTTAATATAAATAACTTTCTTCATGAAAATTTTTCTGAAAAGAAATAGTGTGATTGGTATTTCTTGAAAATTTCTTAATTGTCTAGCTTAATAGATAGTACCTGGATTCACATGTTTGCTCCTTCATTCAGTCTTCTATGATACTACTTGTTACTAGCTTCTGGAAAATCTGTTTTATGCATGTGAGACCTTGTGGCCTCCCTGAATGGGTCTTGGACCCTTAGTGTCTCTAGATCATGCTTTGAAAATTGTGTCCTAAGTTATTACAATGACATCTTTGAGCATCTACTAAGTATCAGATACTGGGATTGTATGAGTCAACAAAATTGGTGAAGTCTTGGCCGGGGATTTAGCTCAGTGGTTTTGCTGCCTACTGTGTGAGCGCAAGGACCCGAGTTCGATCCCCAGTACCAAAAAAAAAAATTGTTGAAATCTCTGTTCATATGGAACTTAATTTTTGACTTTCCTTGGTAAAATCCAAATAAATAAATTAATATAAGCTGTTAGCTAGTGGTTAATTATTAAGACTCTCCTTGATAAAATCTAAATAATTAATAAGCTATTAATAACAAGCTATTTATAATAATAAGACAATTATTAAAAGAAAGGTAGAGTAAAATTATGGTTGTGGGGATGGTTGTGTACTATTTTAAATACTGTGTCAAGGAGAGAACTCTGAAAAGATGACATTTGAGAGGAGAACTGAAAGAAGTAAAGGATCAAGCCACATGGAAATGGGAGTCTGAAGTAGTGTTTCAGGCTGGAAAGCAGTGTGCAAAGTGGAGTGCTAAAGGGAACAAATGGTGGGACATGAGACCAAAAAAATGGTAGTTTAGGGATTGCTGAGGAAATGAGAATATGGATAAGGTCCAGTAGACCATTGTTAAAACACTGGCCTTTTTGTAGGAAACTTGACTAGTTGTACCAGGCCTATTTAATTTTACATGATTTTTTAAACTAATAAACATTTATAACATGAACAATTAAGCTTCTTCCTAAACTGTTTTATAGTATATGTAAAAAAAGAATATGCCCAATTCATTGCTTTGACTGACAAGGAAAGTAAGAGAAACTTGCAAGTCAATATGTGAACATATTTGTAAAAATTTTAAAGTTTTAGCTACTCAAATCCAGCTATCCAATACTAGAATATTAGGTCACCAAATTTTTAGTCTGTCATAACAAAGTTGGGTTTATTTCAGTAATGTATGAGTGGATTACTATTAGTCTAATAATTATTTACTGTGGTAACCAATTAAAGGAGAAAATAAAATATCTAGGTAAATGTCTAAAAAATGGCTGATAAAATCCAAAATCCATATATGACACTAGAAGCATAAGAGATTATCTTTAATCTGATCAAGAGTATCTGTAGGGCCCAGGGATTTAGCTCAGTGGTTCCGGCACCTGCCTCGCAAGCACAAGGTCCCGAGTTCAATCCCCAGGACCAAAAAAACAAAAAAACAAGAGTATCTGTAGAAAGGCTAGATCAAACATACGTAATGGGGAAGTGTTGAAAACATTTTCCCATCTTGTTCATTTCTAAAAGATGGATTCTTAATCTAAAAGTAATTTCTTCATGTCAGCAAATATCTGAAGTTCAAGTTCTCATAGATGTCTATGTTTTTACTTCAGTTTGTATGACTCAAAAACCTGATAAGATTGGCATGTTACATATGACATGTTAATGTGTCTCTGAAGTCTCTTAATTGATAGTTTTCCTCTTTTATCACTTTTTTTCTCTTACAACTTACTTGTTGAAGAGATTTGCTTTATTTAGTTTCTCAATCTGGAATTTTCAGGTTGCATCCCTGTTGTCTTAGTTAACATGTTTCTTTGTCCTATTCATTTCCTATAAATTGTTAGTTGAGTCTAGAGATTTGATCAGATTCAGGTTCTATATTTTTGGTAGTGTGTATTTTTCTAAGATGATATTTTTTAGCTCCAAAAGAAACTTACTAGCTCCTAATAAAGTATTTGGAAAATACTGTTGTATAACTCATTGTTTATTTAATTTACAGTTACATGAAATATTTGGAGTCATTTTTTATATCATTTTCATTATTCTAGATGGCCTTCATAACCAAAATTATACCATAATTCATGGGGAGAGGATACCAATTGCATATTTGTTTGATGATTGTATGAAAATGTGAGTTTTAGTTTTTTTAGGTTTAAGGTCATCTGTGTTTATGGTTCTGGAATTACTGGAATCTTGTCCATTTTGGGTATTGACCAATGGTCACTATAATTATTCTTTGTATACTGCTTTTTAATTTTGGAAATATTACTATGGAGACTATTTTAATTACTATCTTTCATTTTGTACAGGAGTCTATAACAAATTCTTTGAATCAATAGGAAGACTTCGGGGCAATTATTCCTTATTATTTTTAAGACTTTTTAAAATGGTGATGTAGTTTTAGGGTGGCAAAAAAGGTCATGTTTGATAAGTTCTTGAATTGCTGATGATGAATGAAAAATTATCACTAGGTACAGGTATTGATTTAACACACTGAATTACCATAGACTTACATGGCACTATTAGCTTGAAAAATGTAACATCTAATTCTTTAGGAAAGATCAAATAAAACTTGATTATGTGGGTCAGGGTAATTTGGCTCATATTACCATCAAGATAAGATTATTGGATTATACTTATCAAAACACTAAAAAGTATAAATTTAAGAATTTAATAAATGTTATGTTTGTTATGTTTTTCTCTGTGATGCCTTTTCCTCATTATTTGAATCAAAATTTTTAATTCATGTTTGTTATTAGGAGCTATTTTTGACTTTTAGAGGCAGTAGGTCAGAGTATTGTCCATCATTATTTTATTTTTTATTAGAATAAATCCTGGCCATTGTTTTGCTTGATCCTGATACCCAGACATCAGTTTTTTAAGATTTTCACTCCTTAATGAAGACTCTTATTCCTTTCTTATTATTTCATTTCTAATGGAGTTCCTTACTGGGAAAACTAGAATGGGAGGGAAGCCATTGAGATGATGTCAGAGTCTCTTAGGGACAAGTTTAGCAAATGAGAAAAGTTGAAACCTAGCAACTTTTCTTTTTGAAATATTTAGAAGAGACATGTTTAGAATTATGGCCTAAAATGAGGGTTTAGAATTTAGTCTTTCAGAAAGCACAAGAAATGGAAAGTTGAAAGTACTTGGTAATATCCAACATTAGATCACAAAGGAGAAGTTGCTTCTACTGCAGTGGGGGAGTGGGAGGGTTTCCTAAAAACAGTGTAGTTGAATAGAAGTATCTATGTAAAAAGGCTAAAAAACTATTATTAGTGTTATATTTTCCAAAGACTTCTTTTTACTTATTGTAGTTTTTTTTAATGATTTCAAATATATTTTATTTCTTCAGTTGTGCTATTTTTATATGAGCATTAGAGTGTGTACATAACAAGTTGGGTTTGCAACAATTCTGTATTATAGAAATAGTGATGATTATTTATTTTTCCACTCTTTTAGGGTGACTTGGACGTCAAGAGATGGGTTCCATACTATTCCCATCTGTGTAGTTAAAAACACCCTTTTTTTTTTTTTTTTTTTGGTACCAGGCATTGAACTCAGGTCCTTGCGCTTGCGAGGCAGGCGACGGAACCACTGGGCTAAATCCCCGGCCCCAAAACACCCATGTAGTAACACAGAAAATGGCTCCACTAGCTAGCACAGTATTGCCATATTTGTCATGAAAATTTGTTGAGTGTTTCATAAGGGTTTGTCTTGCTGCAATATGATTTGCCTCTTAAGACCATTAAGCAACGCCCATTTGGCCAAGGGAAACATCATGAAGGCTCGATAGGACTGGACTTGATTGCAGCTACTGCTCTATTTCGTTGCTCTAAGGCCAGTGGAGAACCTCCTGAGTGTGTTCAAGGTCTTGGGTTTGATTCCTAGCTCAACGTCGTAACCGGCAGTGGCAGAAAGAAAATGGCGCCGCGAAAAAATTGTCGGTCAGTTTTACAGACCGGAAGACAGGAATGCTTATTGTAGTTTTGAATAACAGTTGTTTGTCATTTAAATATAATTTTTAACAAATTTTAAAGAAATTTCTAAAACTTTATTGAGGTACTAGTATAGAAAAGTATACAAATTATAAGTGCAGGGCTTGATGAAATTTTATAAACTGAACATAACCATGTAACCAGAAAACAGGTAATTAAATTGAACATTATCAGCATTTCCAAAACCCTTCTTGTATTCTTCATGATGTTGAACAGTAAAAAGTAGTTTTTCCTGTTTACTTTATGTAAATGGAAACTTATACTACATTCTTTTTATGATGTGCCGAGAATCGTTCATATTGCTGTCAGTTTTCTCATTCTTATTGTAGGCTCTTGCATTTAACAAATGCTTTGTACCAAATGTATTTATTCTACCATTGATGATATTTGGTAATTAAGGTAGTTTCTTTTACAGTGTCAGACTTTTTTTTTAGGCAGTTGCTATCCATGCCCAGAAACTATAGATGTGAAGTGCAATTGTGGTAATGCAAAGGTGACAGTGCCCTGTGGCCGAGAACGAACCACAAAACCACCCAAATGCAGAGAGCTGTGCAGGTTGGTATGAACTTTGACAGACTTTCGTCTGGTATCTTACACTTTAAATTTGTATCCATTTTTAATATTGTTAGTATTTTAATTTTGCTTTAGTGTATTAAAATAATAATATTCACAATATGCTCATTCTACATGGACTTAGAAGATATATAAGTAGGTACTGCACTTTAGGTGTAATTGTTCAGTGATCAAAAGTAATTTAAGAATTTGCACTTTATGATTTAGTCGACCACCAACATGTCATCATACCAGTCAAGAAAAACATCGCTGTCACTTTGGTCCTTGTCCACCATGTCATCAACCTTGCCAAAAAGTTTTGGAGAAATGTGGTCACTCGTGTCCAGCTTCATGTCATGATCAAGCATTAATAAAGCAGACTGGCCAGGTAAGAGAACAGTGTTATTAAAGAAACAATTCATTGCTGTGAGATATATTTTCTTGATTTAGTCATTCAACAAATAATGATTAAGGACTTTTTGGATATAAGTATATAACATAATATATGATTCTTAAGAGGTTCCTAGTATAAGGCCTAGGTCTATACTTAGCATAAGGTCCTAAATTCAATCTCGAGCATAGGAAAAAAAACTCATAGTGTAGAAAAGGAGAGAAACCAATAAATAAGCAAATGTTTGCAAATACAGTATGATAATCATGTTAAAATCATTGTTTAGATGAATTTATCAGGCTTCCATCATATTCTGTGGTTAAAGCTTATAAAGATTTCTTAGTTTTCTTAGAGATTCATTCACTTATCTAGTGCATATGGAGCCCTGACTATGTGTCAAGGCAATGAGGAACAACAGTGAATAAAATAATGGAGATTAATTTAACTAGCACATTTGTTGGAGTTTACAGTATGCTTCTCATTCTCCTTTTGGCTTGTAAGAGGTGAGGGAGGCTATACTGTCTTTGTTTTTCCTTTTAAAAACTGGAATCTGCTGTAATAGGGAATATGTGTGAAGGGGAACAGTCTGATGTAATTGAGATAGAATAAAATTATTTCAGTAAGCACAATTTGTTGATTACTTGGAAAAATTTCTACTTGCTTGAGCAGAGGATACATGGGAACTGTTTTGTTAGATTCTCATAAAGGACATATGATTTAATCTTTCTCATTTTGAATTATCATTTGACTCATAGCATCAACCTACAGGCCCTTGGGAGCAACCTTCTGAACCAGCGTTTATTGAGACTGCATTACCTTGTCCTCCATGTCAAGTTCCTATTCCTGTGTAAGTATTAGAATTTTAATCTTTAAAAAAAGAACTTTTGACATGGTCTCAATTCATCTTAAGTCAACCGCTTGGCCTTGTCTAGTTAACATTATTTTAGGCCCTACCTATAAACTAGTTTTTGAGTTCAGCTTCATTCTTTTTCATCTGTATCTTTTCAGCTGCTTATAAACCTCTTATGGCTGTCTGTTTTTGAGTCTTCTCCCTCAGTTGAAATTTAATGTCCTTAGCTTTTCATCACAACTTCTACTAACAGTTGTATAAATGCACTCAAGAAGCTCATCATTTGTTACTTTTCCTGATGATTTCTGAGCTAAGTGGCCAGCTCCCTAAGGATACCCGGAAGCCAGGTTTTACATGGCACACTTGAAGGAGAGTGTTGAGAGGAAATGTTGGAAATGAAAGAAAGTAATTTCCTGAATGGGCCAGGGAATGAGGAGGATTGAGCTGTAAGGAGTTGAACCTGGAGGAATAGGGAATCCCAGAAAGTTTCCTACTTTTAGGGTATGGGTTATAGGGAAAGGACATACAGAATTGTAGGAAGCAACATAAAACTAGAAAAAGGGGTTGTTATCTACAAGTAAAATTCTAAATCTAACATTGGTATGTCTTATGTACTGATCTTTTAAAGAAGGATTTTTTTGTTTTCTTTATTTGTAAACTCCAGTCTCATTTTTTTCTTCTACAGCTTTCTATGACCTGGCTCACAGTATATAATCCTTATTACATGTTGTAGGATTCCGTTTGCTAGTATTTTATTGAGAATTTTTATTTCTGTATTCATACAGGGTATTGGTCTGTAGTTTTCTAGTGATGCCTTTCTCTGGTTTTAGTATCAGGGAATACTAGCCTCATTGAATGAGTTGGGAAGTGTCCCTCTGTAAGGATTGGTGTGAATTCTTTAAACATTTGATAGAATTCACCAGTGAGGCCATCTGGTCCTGAGCTTCTCTTTGTGGTAAGTTTTTGATTATTAATAGATTTGCTTTTTCCAGAACATCATATGCAGTAGTTGGAATTATATAGTATTCAGATTGACTTTTTTAGCTGAATGCACTTATGGTTCCTCTTTGTCTTTTCATGGCTTGGTAGCTTATTTCTTTTTATCACTGAATAGTATTCCACCATATGGATGTCCTGCAATTTGTTTATCCACTCACCTATTGGAGGATATTTTGGTTGCTTCTAAATTGTGATAATTAAGAATAAAGCTGCTATAAACATTTATACAAAGTTTTGTGGGGATGTAAGTTTTCAGCTCATTTGGATAAACACTTAGAAGTAGAATTGCTGGATCATATGGCAAGCTTATGTTTAGCTTTGTAAGAAGCTGTTAAACTGTCTGCCAAAGTAGTTGTCCCAGTGTATATTTTCATCAGTCATGAAGAAAGCCCCTGTTGCTCTACATCTTCATCTGCATATAATATTTTCAATGTTTTGGGTCTTAGCTATTCTTATAGATGCAAAGTGGTATCTTATTTTTAATTTGCAATTTTCCAATGACATATAATGTTGAGCATCTATTCATATGCTTATTTGCCATCTGTAGGTCTTTTGATGAGTTATCTAGTCTCTGTTTAGATGTTTTTTCCCTTTTTAAATTGAGATGTTTGCTTTCATATTGTTGAGTTTGAGTTCTGAATATATTTTGGATATGTCTTTTACAGATGAATGTTTTCCAATTTCTCCTATTTTGTTGTAGAGCAGAAATTTTTAGTTTAATTCGAACTTACCTGCTTTCTTTTATGGATCATACTTTTGGTAGTATATAAAAAAGTCGTATCACTAAACCCAAAACCATCTAGATATTCTGTGTTTTATAGTTTTGTATTTTACTTTTAGTTCTGTAGATCTTTTTTGAGTTAACTATTAGAAAGTCTGTCCAGATTTCTTATAAGTGAATGCCCATTTATTCTAGCACTAGCCATTTGTTAAAGCATCTTTTCTGTAGTCACTTGCTTTTGCCTTTTTGTGCAAGATCAATAGACTATATTTGTGTAAGTCTATATCTAGGCTATTTTGTTCCATTCGTTTGTTTTTCTGTTCTTTCACCAATACCACAGTCTCTTAATCACTATAGCTTTATAGTTTGAAGTCAGGTAGTGTCAGTCCTCTGACTTTGTTCTTCAGTATTGTGTTGGCTGTTTGGAGTTTGTTGTTCTATGTAGACCTTAGAATCTGGTTGTTACCTACAAATTAACTTACTGGGATTTTAATTGAAATTGTGTTAAATCTAGATGAAATTGGGGAGAAGTAACATCTTAGCAATATTGGCCTTCCTATCAATGAACATTTAATCTCTCTCCATTTTTTAATTTTTTTGTACTGGGGATCGAACTTGGGACCTTCCGCTTGAGAGGCAGGCAGCAGCACTACTGAGCTAAATCCCCAGCCCCTCCATTTGTTTAAATTTTGATTTCTTTCATAAACATCTTATGCTTTTTCTAATATTGATTTTATATTTATTAGATTTATACCTGATATTTTGTTTTTTTGTATTTTAGTATAAAAGTGTTATGTTTATAATTTAAAATTCTAATTGTTCATTTTTAGTATAGAGGAAAGAATTTTCCTATGTCTGTTAACTTTGTATCCTGTAACATTACTGTAGTCATTTATTTACATATATAATTTTAGTTTTTAGTAAAATTCAGTTAGCATTTTTGCTTTTGATACTATTTGTGAAGCAACTAAAATGTTTTCATTTCATTTTTTCTTTGTAGGGAATGTCTTGGGAAGCATGAGGTGAGCTCTTATAGACATAATTTTTAATGTTCATATTCTATACCTGTTCTATATTAGAGTTGTTGGAAATAAAGTTTCAATATTGTATTTCAGTGTTACAAAGAGTACAAACGATTGTCTACTAATGTAAAAACATTACTATGTTTTTATTTGAGAATTATCTCTATTCATTATATGTATTTGTCATATTAAATTTCTCTTTTAGGAGTATAATGTTTTGCTTCTTGTCATGTTTTTTTTGGTACTGGGGATTGAACTAAGGACCTTGTGCTTGTGAGGCAGGCGGTGGGACCACTGAGCTAAATCCCTGGCCCTGTCATGTAATTTTTGGGGAACTTTTTGATAGGTTATTTTGGTTTTGGTAATAAATGTTATTATTAATGAAAGCATTTTAGACCTTTGTGAAATTTGTTCTAAAATGATAGCAGATACATTTTGCAAACAGAAGTCCAGATGGGTGTGTGTGTGTGTCTTACACTAATTTCCTGTTTTTTTAAAGGTGAGTCCACTACCATGCCATGCTGTAGGGCCCTACTCCTGTAAGAGAGTTTGTGGAAGAATCTTAGATTGTCAGAATCATACATGTTTGAAAGAATGCCACAAAGTAACTGAAGTTGATGGCTGCACTAGTAGAAACAAGGTACTGTCCTTACATTGAGTGTATTTATGCAGACAGTATGCTTAAAATATTTTTTTCAACAATTAGATCATAAATATTTTTTCATTTTGCTTTAGTGTATTGTCTCTTCCTTGCCTTCCTTCCTTCTCCTTCCTTCTCTTTCTTGAAACACCCAACTTGAACAGCTTGGAATGTGTTGCTCTGTATCTTTGTGACACCTTGTAGTAGCAATGTGCCTTTTAATGTGGAACTCTTTACATACTATACCTGTGTTAATACATGGGCTATGATTTTATGACAAAAATTCAGAAAATATGAATCTTTTTAGATTGTAACAGTGACACTTCTATTCCTTCCCATATCTCTGAGTTTAGTCAAAACATTTACTCTCAGCTATTTTTCACACCTGACACATGATAGATGATGTTCACAATTTTAATAGATTCTCAGTCTCCTGTTGGAAAATAAACACCGCATACCATATGTGTGGTATACATATGTATATATAATTCATTAAAAGCATTTTAAAAGCACATGAGAAATCAGCACTTCAGAAATCTCTAAAAATTTTGGAATTTTACAGGAAGCAACTATCAAATATTAAATACTAAACTTTATTTTTAAAATAATGTTTTTTTCCTAGATTTTCATCTAATAAATAATATTAGCAAATAGCTTAATGAGGAACAAACCAGACATTTTAAGCTTCATTTTATTATTAAGCAATACTAAATTTATAGATGTTTAAATTAATATGAGTTTGTTATTGAAAATTTTACTTACATTATTAAGTCCTTTACTTGGTAATAGTAATGCACAACATAAATGCATGGAGTGTCATTCTTGTTTATGTGCAAATTATACCTGTAAATATCTTACTTGTACTTCCTTCATTGATCCATGCCTTGACCTTCAATAAAAATTTACACATAATATAATGAAAAAAATATTGGAGTTATAAAATTAATCTAGCAAATAATGAAAGGAATTAAAGGTACTTTAACTAGTTAGCAGATAAATGCTTTATGGCTTTCCTCCTTAGATTTCCAGAACATAAATGAATCAGGGAAACTCATTTTCAAGTCTGACTATTGTAGATTGTACCAGTACTCCTTCATGGATTAAGATTTCACTTTTTCTTTTTTGTTTAATGAGAACTACATGAGATACTTGATAACCAGATTTGCTGTGTTCCCAATTAAGGTAGTCTTTTCTAAAAGATAGGATTTGATATTGAAAATAATCCAGAAAGATAGTTTAACATGTATAAATTTAGTGGGGGGTTTTCATAGCTGGAATAAGCTCATAAGTATATTTTTTGTTTTGTACATGGAGAATTGAAACTTAATTTTATCAAATGACTTGTCTGTGATCATAAAATAGAGTAGTAAACCAGCAAGTAGTGTCCCTTATTTCTTACCTCCCAGTCTGATAGCTCATGTTACTTAAGTGGTTATTGTAGGTAGGTATAACCACATAGTCAGGGAAGAGCAAATGAAATAAGTGTGTATGTATTAACTTTGGTTATGTTTGCATATTTTGTGGTTCATTGCCCACTCCTTTGCTAGTCTTTGCCATTTGAATAAGTTGTATTGCAATTTCTACCCAGTTGCACAGGTCGTTTTTGCTCAGTTGCTTAGGAATTATGCTTGATTTCTTATCTTCATTGTTCTTGTTCTGTAAAAAGTCCTGTTAGCTTTATGTTCAAAGTAGATCCTGAATCTGATCACTTCACATAACCTCTATTAATATCCTCATATCAGCCGCCATCACCTCTTACCTACGTTTTCATAGTATTTTCCAACTAACCTTCCATTTCCACTTCTGTTTTCTACATCAGCCAGATTCATCTTTTCAAAAATGTAAGTCAGGTAATATCTCCCTTCTTACAACCCTTTAATAGCTTTCAGTTACTCTCAGAGTAAAATCCAAAGACCTTTAACTGGTGCCCGTGAGGCTCTGTAACATTCTGAAGTCTAACTGCCTTTCCCAGCTCTCTTCTGACTACTCACCTCTCTCTCTTGCTCACCCACTTCTACTTCTGCTCCTGCTACTTCTTGAATGTTCTGTTTGTTACCTCATAGCTTTTGCACTTACTGTTCCTTCTCTCTGGATGTCTGCATTCAATAAATCTACATTCCTGTGGTGTGTTCACTTATTTAACTCAGTTTCTAGTGAAATCTGAACTTGATCAGACAGGTTTTACACTTGTTCTGCCATCCTACTTTCTTAAGACATTTTATCTTTTCCTTACAGTACTTACAAAGACATATATTATGTTCTTTACTTCCATGTGTAAGTTTCAGGGATTATTCTTCTCTATGCCTAGCTCTTGGAATGGTGGCTGGAAGATAAATGCTGAGTAAATGTACAATGGATGAATATACTCTTTGAACATAAAGAAATAAAAATTATTGATAGATTTTTTTTTTATAGTTTGAAAGACTTTTTCTTTTTATTCTTAAATGCCAAATAGCTTAGACTTTTATGGATATAATGATTGTTATAATAGTGGTTGTACTTAGGAATGATAATAAAAATGCTGAATCTTTAACACTTAGTATCCATGTCTATAGCTCTCTTACATGTTTTAGCTCAAGTATTCCATGCGAAAATAAATAATACAATATCTTGCAATAAACATCTTTAACGTTCTTTGGTAGATTGCTGATACTAGTTACATTGTCAAATCACTAGAGTAGAGAGAGGTGCCCCGTTAAGTTACACTGAAGTATATTTGTGGATACAACTTTAGTTTATTAATTTGTATTATTTATGTGTTAACAGTGTGAAGGTTTTTTTTGGCATTACTGGGGATTGAACATAGGTTCTCATGCATGTCAGATAAGTGTTCTACCAAGAGCTGCATTTCCAGTCTTTTTTTCCATTTTATTTTGAGATATGATCTTGCATAGTTGCTGAGGCTGGCCCTGAATTTATAATCCTCTTACTTCTGCCCTCTGAGCAGCTGGGATTACAGGTGTGTGCCACCATACCTAGTGATTTTTTTTTTTTTTTAGGTCAGTCATGATTGTGCTTGTTGGGTGGAAATGAATCAAGAATGTTTCACTTTTTACTTTTTCTGCCACTGAATATTTTTTTAGGTAATTTATGTTTTTTTAGTAGAGATACTTCATCTAGTTAAATTTTAAAGATAAGGCTTGTAGGCACAAAATCTGTATGAATAATGGTCATAGTGTTACTCTTTTTTTTTTTTTTAGTACTGGGGATCAAACGCAGGACCTTGCGCTTGCAAGGCAGGTGGTGGAACCACTGAGCTAAATCCCTGGCCCGTATAGTGATATTCTTAATATTCTTCATCTTGAGTATTTTTAAGTTGAATGGGAGCATGTACCATTTTATTACATCATCTTAATGAGATATCTAACTTTTATAATTTTAATATGTAGAAATGTTAGGCTTGTGTACTGAGGTTATTTATTCCATCCAACTTTTCAGGCCGGCCCAGAATGCCTTCGTTGTGAAGAAGGGTGCTCTAAATCACAGCCACTGGGATGTCCTCATCCATGTGTTTTGCCATGTCACCCTGGAGAATGTCCTCCTTGTTTTCAGATGCTTAGGATAAAATGTCACTGCAAGATGACAAGCCTGTATGTGGAATGTAGGTAAGTGGATTGATAAAACATTGTTTTTCTAAGGTATTTACATGGTATCTTCTTATAATTCAAAATACTTTATAATGATTTTTAAGAAATGTTGTTTAGTTGTATGAACTCTATAGGCCTAGATTTTTCAGTAGAGACCTGGAATGAAGAAATGTTGATGACTACACTTTCTAGATACTTCACTGTTGTTTCAACCTGGAAAATTCAATTTTATTCCATTTGGGGATTTTTGTTAGGTAAAAGCTTTAAAAAAGTTTTAAAGTTTAAAAAAAGAGAAAAACACTGTGATAACATTGTTCAAATGATGGTATTAAGCTAGAATTTGATCAAAATTTGACTTTATGGTTTCTTAGGCATTTAATTTTTTTATTATAAATCTTGTTATAGTATTCATCATGTTAGGATATGACTTGCATAGTTTTCCTTAGTTAGAAAATACACATTTTTTCTTTTTCTTGTGGCTTATTTCCATTGTTTCCTATTTAATAATGACCTAACAAAATTTACCATTTCTTTCTCTCAGCTGTAGATTATGCAAGTCTATAAATAGGCTTTTCATTAATATATTTTATGTAAGTTAAATCTAGGAATATGACTTGACCTCATTGTTTTAAGCATAATTACATCTTGAAAAATGCCTGTTAAATTAATATTGTCTGAAATTTTTGTTGCTTACATTCTAGACTCATGGTTTGTAAATTCTAAAAGCCAGTACTTATTTTCAAATACTTACAGAAAGGCAGACTTGGTGGAGATGGAGAAGAAGGTCGGGTTTGGGGCGAGGAGGGAGAATAGGGAATGGGGGTAAGGGGATAAAAAAAAAAATCAGGATTTGCTGTAACCATATACCAGTCCCCCAAAATAAATGTAACTATGATGTATTGCAAATGTATACTAATAAAAATATTTAAATTGCTTTGTTGAAATTTTAAGAATAAATATTGTGGTTTTTAGTTTTGGAAGTTTTGTAGAAGTTAATAAGATCATTTTGCATTATGAATGGGAGATAATGATGCAAGGTTAAACGTGGTCTTATACCTGTGTTCTTTTTTATTTTTATTTATGTATTTATTTATTTTTATTTTTTTGGTACCGGGGATCAAACTCTGGTCCTTGTGCTTGCAAGGCAGGCGGCGGAACCACTGAGCTAAATCCCCGACTCCCGTGTTCTTTTTTATTTTATAGATGTTTTCCTCATTAAACTTTCACCTGCTACTTTCAACATCCATTGATGATTCTGGTGTAAATCAGTTGTTAATATGATAGTGCCAAATGGCAGTTTTCTAGCTTCTTTATCATCTCTTCTGCATTTATTAGTGGTCCTTTTACTGTAAGGAGTACCTTTCCCTTCATTTTCATTTACTAATAGTGGGCCAGTGGATTTTAATTTAATCTGTTACTGTCTTTTTGTGTATAATGAACTTCAAAGGCCAATGGTAACATCTTTAAGCTAATTTCCATGTCCCTTTAACCCATTACCGTAATTTTTGAGTGTTTTCTTTCTGGCATAATAAAAATGTCTTTCTCATTGGACCATTTTTGGAAAACTATTTTCCTTGGAAACCATCAGTTTCATCTAGGTTTTTCAAATAAATTTCTGTAGAGGTTTGAAAGGAAGTTGCATGTGATTTTTAAAAATTTCTTCTATTTTACAGTTTTTTTCTGTCATTACCAAGTTGAATATTTTACTTTCTCCCTCCAGGTTTTGTTTTGTTTTGTTTTTGAGTATTTAATTTTGATTAACTGGATTAACTCATTTTTTACTGCTTTAATTTATGGTTTTATCATTTTTTTCCTTTATAATAAACTTTCATTTATCTTCATGCTTTCATTTTTGTTGTATTTTTAAGAGTTCAACATTACTTTATATATATTACATATATTTATGTACATTACATATGTTTATATTTACTTCATCATATTTGAGAATCATATATCTGACTCATTTTAGTTTTCCAGTAGATTTGTCTTTTACTGGAGCTACAGTATTAAAATCTCATACATTTAGCTGGGCATGGTGGCCCATGCCTGCAATCCCAGCACTCAGGAAGCCAGGGCAGGAGGATTGCTGCAAATTCTCAAAAAACAAAACAAAAACCCTCATATGTTTTAGTGTGTGTTTGTATCTCTTTGCAAGTGGTATCATTTTTGCTTTGTAAAGATGATTGATCTGTTATATGTTGTACAGAATTCTTAACTAGTATGGGTTAGAGCATTTAAAAGTGTCCTCCTTTGTCACATGTAATACTTTCTTGGCTTGAGTTCTTTTTTGATCTCAGGATTGCAACCCCTTCTTTATTTAAATAGGCAATTTAAATTCTTTCACAACTTTGTTCATGTTAAATTTGTAACTATTTTATGATTGCTATTCATTTTATATTCTATAACTATGTTTCTGTATCTAGTGATATGGGGGTTTTCAGTCTCATTTTAAAACTTATTTGGGAAGATTTATGTTTCTGTTTAGTAGTTGATTATCTTTGTACTTATTCCTTTATAATGCCCTTAGGTACCCATTTTTTTAGTTATTTACTAACTGGTTTGTCATCTTTTAATGGTATAGTCTTCTTCATACCTATAGAAGCTACATGACAATCATTTAAAATATTCTTGTCTACTTTCATCTCCCTTCTCTCCTTTTTTAGTTGCATTCTTTATTCTGTTTCAGAATATGTAACATTTATATGTTCTACATTTATTCCTACCTTCATTCCTATTTTAGATGTTCCATTTTATATTTTCATTTTTAACCAACTGCTGAAATTTCCTCAGTCTTCTCTGAGATGGATAAAGTATTTTCTCTAGCGGATTTGTGGATACAGTATTCCTGAGTTCTTGCATATTTAAGATTGTTTCATGGGTATAAAGTCCTTCTTTGTTATGTTTTTTTCTAGTTTCTTGAAAATACTGCTCTGTGTTCCTTTTCCATATATTTTGCTATTGAGAAGTTTGATGTCAGTCTCTTTCCTTTTGTAAGCTAATTTTTTGTTTTAATATACCTTAGTTTTTTTTTTAAGAGTAGGAAAAAACTTTTTAGAGAAAGAAAGCCTCTGCCCAAGAGAGACAGAAGGGTGACCAGAAAGTGGGTTGCCCGCCCACCCCACTCTTCAAAGATGTTCCATACAGCAAAGCCATGTGGTGAGACGGATACAAAGTGGGACAAAACTGTAAGACCCAATGGAAATCCACAAGGCAGATATGAGATGGGACAAAACCATGACCAATAAGATTACAAGTACAGTCACCCAGGCAGTAGTGATTAAATGGGGGTCAAATTGGGGAGCAAGTCACGTAGCAAGCATACAAAGATTTTCAGTAAGGGTGGGGGTCAGGGATATTTCCTGGAGAGGCTGGGTTGACCCCCCCCCCCCATCCAGGTGATTGATACCTATTTAGAATATCAGTCACTGCTCTCTATCCCCTGGGGACGCACAAGGGTGTGTGGTTTCTCTCCTTTTACAATTCTAGCTTTCAGCGAATGTGTCCTGATTGTCCTTCCTGTTGGCTCCTCCTGGCCCTGTCTACCTGCCTACAAGATATCTAATTAAGTTACCTATCTGCAGTATTTCCCGCTCTGAAGAAGTACGCCCAACTGTTTCAAGGGGGCAAAGGGCGAAGACTGTTCTGGCTGAAAGTAGCTGAAGAGGGTGATAGTTGTGATCAGCAGTTAGAGTTACTCTCCAGAGAGTCTATCTAAAGGCCCTCGATAGGTGCCAGGCATTGTCATCTTGGTAGCTGCACAGCCTTGAGTGTGGAAGAGACAAAGCCAAAGAAACAGTTAATACATGGACCAAATTATAAAGTCAGCAGGATTGCTATGAATATAGCCAACCAGGGTTTCCACTAGGGGGAACTAGTAATAGCCTCCCACAAAGAGGAGAAGGAGAAGGTGCAGGGGACTCAGAATCCCAACATAGAAGTCGTGTTGTATAGTTTAGCAGTTAAGAGCTGTTTACAAGGTCGATCTGGTGGATCCTGGTAAAAGAATTGTAGCACATTTGTCATTGGTTCCATTTGTATGACTGCCTGCAGTTTAGCAGCCTCTAAGCAAGAATAAACAAAATTTTTAAGAAATTAGAGCATGTATAATCTAAGCATGAGCACACTAGAATGAGAGGGCAGGTTGGGGAGAAAATCACACTTGGAAATTGAAAGTGATTGTAACCTGCTGGCTCTTAGATTCTTTCACTGATAGAGGTTATCTGTAAGTCTAATACTTTGTCATAAGTCTCTAGTTTTAGCTGTACGAAGAGACAATTTGAAGAACTTTCACTAAGAAATATAAAACTCTTGCTGAGCTCTTATAGATTGTACCATAGTTTTTCCTAATGATCCATAACCATGGTCAGCCACTGGTGTAGCTGGAAACTACCAGAAGGGGACAGTGACCTTTTAATATCTAGCTTTATTACTATAGCATTATTTTATACCTCATTTGGTTATTCTTTTCTGTTGGGTGTTTTAAGACCAAGTCAAAGTGAGACCTGTGTCAAATCAGTATGAACTTCTTGCTATCTATCAAGGTCAGTTAAGTTTTCTCAGGCATTACTTTGGAACCATGCATAGAGCTTCTCAGCTCCTCTGACAGTGTCAGCCATCAGGATGGGTCACAGCCTTGCTTGACCATGTTGCTTTCAGTGAAAGCGTGGAAGATTTTTCCCTTTGTGACCCTCCTTTGGCACATGGTGCATTTGCCCTCTGGTGCCCAGCAGTCTCCCTGCTCAAGAGGTTGAGTGACTACCAAAGATGTAGGATCCTGTAGGAAAGGTTCTCTTGAATCCTGGATCTTTGTTGACCCCAAGAGGCCAGGCCAAAACACCGGCCGTCCTCACAACCCAGCCACCCCTCCAGTCCTGGTCTCCAAACTCTAGTATTCTGGAAGCTTTGTCTTAAAATCCAGCAGCCACAGGAAAGGGAAGTACGTTGAATCAAACTGAGTTATTTCTCAGGAGCAGGGCAGTGGAGAAGGAATAAAAGAGTGCCCCTAAGTATGGCAGAAGAACAAAATCTTAACCATTCAGGTGTAGAAGGACAATTCAAATCAGGAGCTTTTCCAGAGTGATCTGCAACCCCCAGCAAAACATGTCTTCAGAGACAAAAGCTATGACTGACTCCCACTGCATTGCCAAGCAGAAAAATCAAACCAATAAGCAAAGAACCCAAATGGCTGGTTTTTGCCTCTTGAAAGAGAATGAAAGTATTCTAACTATATTGTTTAGGGCTTTCCCTTTTAATGAATTACTCTGAATCTATAATATCTAATTTATGATTGAAATACCCTACAGGTTGTTGAGCAGCTCCCTGATGTTGTAGAAATGCTTTCAAAGCCATGTCTCACCTTTTATTAACATACAAACTGAAATAGTCCTGTAGTTAGGCACTTAGAAGTGCTTGTTTGAACTTCTAGAGTGCGGTCTGGGAATGAGGTCCCCAAGGTGTCTGTCTCTTGGGTTTTTCTATAAGGTAATAGAGGGGTCATGCAATCTCATTATATCCTGCTATCTGAAGGCCACAAAAGCCTGTAATTTCCAGGAATCTCCTTAGCTGTTTTAGAGTCTTGGGCTGTGGAAAGGAAAGAATTGGTTTAATTCTTTCTTCCCCAGTCTTTGGATTCCCTTAAGTGTAATAAGGCCTAAATATTTTACCTCAAGGCTGCAAAGTTGTGCCTTAGAACTAGAAATATTATAACCCCTGTCTGTTAGAAAATTTAGCAGAGCAGATATCTTGGCTAGAAAGTTCTTCTGAGGGGACACATAACAGCATACTATTTACATATTGCAAGACTGTGACTTGGGAAAAACTATAGTATTTCCTTTTACCAAATCAGAATGTAGGGATGTGTCCTCTTTTTCCTGATAAATAGTTTACAGTTTAAAATAACTGAAGGACTTAGTTCTTGTCTTTCTCACATCTTCAAGAATACATGCCTGAAAATATCTTCTAGTTCACTCTCCTGTCTGATTGACAGGCTAGTAGAGGTCTTGTATGGGAACTGCTTGTGTTCCAGTAGGAACCAGTTATTCCCTTGGCTGCCTGTCTTACAAGCTTCCAAAATTATTTGTCTCTATATGTAGTAGCAGCTTGTAATGCTACTTGTCTCTCATTAGAAATCAATGTTTGATTTAAGAGCAGCATTATATCTTTCTAATCTAGTCCATAGGTCTGAGTAAGTCCTCTAAAGACTTCAATGTACATATCAGGGTCATCTGAAAACTTTTAAGTCTCATTTGATCTGTCTAAGATTACTGGGAGAAAAAGACACGTGAACACAGGTAGTCCCATATTTGCCATTTACTTCCTGCAAGGGATATTGTCGTTGAGGGACCTCAACAACTTAGCTAAGAATGGATATAACCTCATGGAGATTAATTATAACTGGCCTAGAAATTCCACCCTCAGCACCTGGTGGTTAGGGTGAAGAGTAGCCTCAGGCTTAGAGGCACTGAATGCCTTAAGGGTGAGGTGTCATTTTTCTATGGCCCACGTTTACATTTGAACACAAGCAAGAATTACTTCTTTTTTTTTTTTTTTTTTTTTTTTTTGGTACCGGGGATGGAACTTGGGTCCTTGCGCTTGTGCAGCAGGTGGTGAAACCACTGAGCTAAACCCCTGCCCCAAGAATTACTTCTTAATGTAAAGAAAATCTCAACATAAGATGATTTTGACCATTTTCTCTCTTTTACAGTATAATTCTAATTGTGAGATAGCATCATAGCACTACCCTTTGTGCACTTGGCTGTAGGAGACAGGCATACCACACGCGGGTATAGAGAAAAACTAAATTGCTCCTTTATATATTCCAAAGGAGTAAGAGGTTCAGATATAGAGTTCCAAGTCTGAAACAAGAGAAAGAAGTATGGCATCCCATAAGTCTCTGCTTGATTCCTGTGGCCCCCAGGGCATCCCCCAAGGTCTATACCACTCCAGGGTAGGTAGCTACCTTCTGGAGAGAGACCCAGAAAATAAAACCAGACTGGACCATCTACCCTTCACCAGCGCACGAGCTCATCTTCCTCAGGTAACTCATATCCTTACTCCAGTAGGTACTCTCAAAGCACAAGTTACAATTGACTTCAGCCATAACAATCATGTTTAGAGAAGGAAGTATTGCTAGCAAACCAAGAGGTTTAAACCACTGCTTTCTAGTTCCCTGAAAGAGAAGAAAATAGGTCAACAGTCGAATTAGGGCACTTTTCTTGCAAAAGAGATCACCTCCAGAAATTGTTCAGAGATTCTGCCCTAGGTCCTAGGGCAGAGAAAGCTCTGAGAAATTTCTGTTATCTATCCAGTAATCTAGGCAACCTTAGCAAGACAAGCGTACTCCTTTAAGGTCCATTTTAAATTTACTAAGTATTTGAAACTCATAGGTCCTCATATTGGCCACAATCTACATAGTAAAGGCACCCGCATCAGCCTCCTACATGCATGCTTGAAGGAAGAGAAAGGCTGACAAAAATAGTCCTACAATCTATTTAGCATGTAAAAACACAAATGCAAGTTACTGGTTGGTGGTTTCCCTAGTGCAAGACAAAACAGTTGTTTCGAATTGCCTTAGTCTGACCTTCCGGAAGGAGGAGCAGTCTGACCACCAGCGATTCTGAAATGAACTCCCAACAAATTGGAGAAAAGTTTAAGGGGAGTTTTTAACTCATTAGCAGAGAGAAAAAGTCCAAATAAAGCTCAAGCTGGTTAAACATCCCCAAAAAATCACCATATAGCACTTTATAAGTCCACAGTCAATGTTCCAAAGTCCACAACCCATCAGAAAAGGCATCTTCCCCCACCTACATAAATGATGAAGACCATGCCTGGGGGGAAGAAAAGGCCCAGGTAGCTTTTAATCTATCAAAGATTCATTTTCTACCTTTGTCTAGACATCCCACTAGTAGTAGAGAAAGCAATCCAAACCTGCAGCCCAAGCCCAAACGGAGGCCAAAGAAAGGGCTCTGACAGCATTGCTTCAGATCACTCTGAGACAGAGGATATCTGATGTTCACTGACAGAGTTCCCCCTTCACCTTACTGAGGAGTCCAGACAGGGACAAGATGTGGAGATTCTCTGTTGATTACCCAGATGGGCTGTTGGGAGCCAGCCTCCCCTGAGGGACCCCTGGGAACCCGCCAGAGAGCAGCCCTGGCCAAGATCCCCCAGCCACCACCCCAGCCCCTGCCAGCTCCACACAACCAGAGATCCATCCCCGAAAGGAACCCAACCGCCCGCCTGGTCAGCACTCCACCCACCACTGGTGTCAATGGGCGTGGGGACCCACCAGAGGACAACTGGAGAAACCTGTCCCCTGCCCAAGAGTGGCAGCTGCCCCAGCTGGCAGAGTAACCACTATTTGGAGCTCTACAAGGGACAGATAAAAGCCTGAACTGCCTTCATCCGAGATGATTTCATGAGACCCATTTCTCAACATTTTCAAGCAACCAAGTCCAAATGCAACACATACAAAACAAGAATAAAATGCAATTTTAACAAGACAATGCATAAGAAAACTTGCAAACATTTAAAACACACAACCCAAAATCAAGACACCACTCAAACAAAAGCCAAAACAAAGGCCAGAATCTATATGAAACAAAAACCAGAATCTATGAAACGAAAAACAGAATCCATGAAACAAATGTCCAGAGCCTATGAAACAAAAGCTACAATCCATGAAGCAAAAAGACCAAAGCTAGAACCCATGGAACAAAAGCAAATTCCCACCTCCGACCAGTAATCTCGGTGGAACCTCCAAAATGACATAGGGGGAAGAGATGCAACTGCCAAACCCACTAGACATCCGAAAAGTGAGCTTGTGCTCTCCAAAATTGATGAATGAACCCCAGGAACAACAGAGGCCAAGAACAGGAAAAAAATCCATTGGAAGAAATAAAGCCCCTGCCCAAGAGAGACTGAAGGGGGACCAGAAAGCGGGCCACCCCAGCGTACCTTAGTTTTACTAAGATGTGACTCTGAGAGTTAATAGTTTTGTGTAAATTTTTGTATAAATTTTCTCAGTTACCTTTTTGTATATAGATTCAGTATTTTTATTTTAGTATAGTTTTCAATGAAATGCTGGTTCTGTTCCATTTACTATTTTGTTTTCTTTTAGCATAACAATTGTATGTATGTTGTATCTTTTTCAGTTTTCCAATTCAACCACTTCTTTTTGACACATTTTTCTTTCCCAGCTTTCTTTAAATTTTCCAAATTGTTTCACTTTGTCACGTCAAGGATCTTTATTACATTTTTCTTCAAGTATGTTCTTCTGTATATTTTTCATGAGTAGCTTGTAGTTTCATTTTCATTTCTGATATTTTTATCTTTAAAAATTGCCTTCCTGAATTCACCTAACTTTTGTGCATTTCTAATTATTTTTTTTCCTCATTTAGGTTCTTAGAGTTTGATTTTTTGATTTAAGGTAGTGGTGTGCGGCAAGTCTCCAAGACCACTCTGAGATTTGATAATTTGCTAGGTGGGCTCATCAGTCCCAGCATACATCATACCAAGGGCTGTCTTTTATTACACCAGAATGATACAAAGCACAGTCAGAAGAGAAAAGGCACTTGGGTTTAACTCTTCTGCACAGGTGGTGGTGTTTCAAATCCTCTAATGCTTCTTTGTTCCAGTCTGTTCCTCTCTCTTCCTCTCTCTCCCCCTCTCTCCCCCTGTCTCCCCCTGTCTCCCCCTCTCTCCCCCTGTCTCTGTCTCTGTC
>NW_004624761.1:19070091-19112068 GCF_000247695.1 Heterocephalus glaber
TCCCCTCTGCCCTCCCCCCCTCCCTCCCTCTCTTCTTTTTTGCAGTGCTGGAGGGATTGAGCCCAGGACTTTTTGCACTTTAGGCAGAATGCTATGTCTTTGAACTACATGCCCAGCCCATTTTCTTTTTCTTTGCACTATACAGATTAAACATCTTTCATCTGAAATGCTTGGGAACAGAGATATTTCAGCTTTTGGAGTTCTTTGGATTTTGGAATATTTGCTTGTCAGATTTTGGATTAGGAGTGTTCAATCACTAAAGTCTATGTTGAATATCCCTGACCCCAAAATCAGCTCCAGTCAGATTTTCGAATGTGGAATACTTAATCTGAATTGGGGGGTGGGGTTGTGTATGCTGGCATCATGGTGAGGTAGGAAGAGATTTTCATCAGCTGGAATATGTCTTCACTTTTATGGGTAGAGCTGTCCTGGTTTTGGGTTGTTTGTCCCTCTATTCTGTCTGTGTAGCAAAATATAGTTTTTGAAATACACTTCTTAGTGTGGTGTTGGGAGGAAGTGTTAAGTGTCTTTTTATTTTCTTTGGTCTTTCAGGTTTCTAATTTTCCCTTCTTGCTCATTTCCCTCTTCATCATGTAATCTTTTAAAGATGCTTCTTTTCAGAGTGCTGCTTTTAGAAGGCTTATCTCTTTAGTTAATGCTTTCATTCACCAGGGGCTTTTGGTAGTATTTTCCCACCTAGGGTGGACGTTTTTTTCTTGGTGTGATTTTAGCTCTGTACCCACTTCTCTTTTCTGCTCAGTTTATCCAGAACTTTCCTAGCTCTCTGAAAAGACTTACAGTGGTAATTTGAGAAATAATTACTAGAAATTGGTATTTCTTTTTCTACAAATATGTATTAAACTGTGTTTTTATATATAAAACATTGTAATTTCATTTACTTTCACTTCAGTGAGTTACTTCATATGTTTTTTCCATTTAGTCCTTTTCAGCTTGTCTAAATCCCTTTTTAGAAAGTAGACATAAAAGGCACAAAGCTTGAAAAACTAATTTATTCTAAATTATAGAGTAACAGGAACAAAATGATGCTACTCTTTTAAGTTCAGAAGTTAACACCATCCTTATAAGAATGGAGAATATGCAACAATTTTTAATAGAGCCAGTATAAATACTTCAGAGTATTAAGTGAAACTTTGTCAGGAAAATTGAGATATAATTATAGAGTACATTTTAAAGCTTAATATAAACGTTTGATGTAGTAATTTTAATTAACATTAGTGAGGCTGAATTTATAGTTTACTTTGGCAGTTTTGTCTAGTGAAGGGAAATAGGAAAAGCAGGAAAAGACAAATAAAGGAAAGGAGAAGAAAGTAATGGGTAAAGGGAAATGAAATGTTTATGATAGGGAATTTTAGTTTTTGCTAGTTACTGTCTATTGCAATTCTTCTAAAAAGTAATTTTTTCTGATGTTTTTGACTTTCTGAATCAAACATGAAAACAAAAGCTGAACTGAAATGAGTTGCTAACATTACATTAGTAAATACAAGGTATAAAAATAAATGGTGGATTTAAAAAAAAAAATACCACAATGAAGGACCCAATGCCATTAATCTCTCTCCAAATGCTTCCTCTCACTTTGAACACACTTATTTCATCATTCTGCACTTTCTGAAGCAGATATGGGAATCCTCTTTTTTGAGTATCTTTCTGGGGGTATGATCCTAAATATGGATAAAAATGTTTCCAAGTGCCATCCAACAGAAAAGCAGGCTTGTAAAAACATTATGGATGTTTCACTCGGATCTGGGACTGTGCCTCTTTTGATGCTTTCCCCAAAGTCAAAGTGGCAATGAAAGGTGAACATTTTGAATTGATTCAGAAAATTGAGGCAGCACAACAGCACAACTGGACATGAAAGAGGACTTCCAGAACTGCTTTAGAAAGTGGCAAGAATGATAACCTAAGTGTGTGTGGAGTGGGGGGCATTAATGGTAATGTGTCTTGAGTAATTTTTTAAAAATTTGAAATTAACTCTTTTCCAGTCATACCTCATAGCATACCCAAAAACAACTGAAAAAAAGCTTTTCTAATACACTTACTGCATTTCTCACTGGGTAGTCTGAGTTCTTTAACTTAAAGTAACATATTAAATAGTTTTAAATTTTTTATGTAGTCTCTAATGATGATTTACAGTTAAAAGTTACAATGATTGATCCATAGGGAAAGATGGAAGAACTATAAGAGATGCCAAGTATGGATGCTATTTTGTGTGTCTTGTACTTCCTTCTTATAGCAATTGCCTTTTTGATATTTGATTTGTTGTCTTGATAGTTTGAATTACCAGAACATGAAGTAATTTGAAGATAGTTGTTTAGATAAAATATGTCAAGAAAAGTGAAATATACTTATGGATATATTTGACATTGTGAATTACAAGAGCTTTTTTCCTCATATTTTTAGAAAAATTGTGCTATGAAATCAACTTGGTTTGACTATCATCAAAACTTTCTCTGTTTTTAGAAAAATAACCACAGCTGATTTAAATGAAAAGAACCTCCTCAGTTGTTGCAAAAATCAGTGCCCTAAAGAGGTAAGCTGTAATAGGAACTTTTCAGTTGGGCTCCTAGGGCACTTTTTCCTCTGGGACTTTCTCTTTCTTGTTTGTTCATCTTATTTCAGGTCTTTTCTAGTGAGTCTCATGAGTGATTCATGGCTGTAAAAATGTAACGTGGTTAGGATAAATGCACATTTCTTTATGGAATTTGGGGATATTAGGACTAGGAATAACCATTTGAAGATTTTTTTAAAAGAAACTATTTTAAAGATGGATTTATGCAAATAAAATATTTACCTTGTGTTAACTCCCTAACATAATTCAGGCTTCAAAGAGAAATAACCATGTGACTTATAGGCAGTTACTGTAGAGAGTAGACTCATAGTAAGTTATTACAAAGAAAATGTGTGCATGTGTATGTGTGCTTGCATGTGTGTAGTGGGGAAGAGTGGGATGAGAAACATTCCCCTCCACAGTGTTTTGAAGATGCTATCATAGAAGATACACTTTTGTACATTTTCACTGTGGCGTTTGGTACTGGTGTCATTCATCATTAATATACAGCATTCATATAGGAAGTTGTGGGTTTTTGGTTTTGTTTTGTTTTTGGTTTTTTGAGATAGGGTCTTGCTATGTAGTTCAGGTTGGCCTTGAACTCACTGTGTACCCCTGGCTGGCTTCAGATCCTCCTGCCTCAGCCTCCCAAGTGCTGGATTAAAGGTGTGCACCACCATACCCAGCAGGTTGTGGTTTTTTTTTAAAAAAATGTTTGGTTGCTTATACAAGCATTGTATTCCAACTATAAAAGTACCAGAAGTGGTTCAAAAAATTGTTCAGAATAGTTAAAAAGGACCGGGGATTAGCTCAGTGGTTCTAGTGCCTGCCATGCAAGCACAAGGTCCCGAGTTTGATTCCTGGTACCAAAAACAAACAAACAAACAAAATAGTTAAAAAAACGAACCAGTGATAATTTGAGAAATGGTAGTAGTTCATTTTATGGAACTAATCTGAAAGGGCGGTGCTCCTTGTTATTTGAGTAAACATTTCAAAAGGAATCTTTTTGATTACAAATGTACTAAATAGTACCTCTTTCCTGTAAGCTTTGTCTTTCTGCAATCACCTGAATATTTCTTGACCTAATGTGTGAGATGACAGTTAAGTTTTAAATACAAATCTTTGATTAAATCTACAACAATCAGTGCATGGTGTGCCTTTTTGTTAATAATGCTTCCTTTTAACAAGATTTGAACCACTTTATTTCTATTTCAGAATTTGAAAATTGAACCTGAGAATTTTAAGATTATGAAAGGAAAGACCGTTTCAAACAATAAATGATTATTTTAATAATCTTGTCAGTTATATAAATGAAAATAAAAATGCATGAGACATTTCAAATTTAATTTTCTGGATTCTTCAAATCTGAAAATTCCTTTAAAATAAATTTTCTTCTGTCTTAGTTCAGATCTCAGATAAACAGCTGAGAATATTTTACATTTAATCTGATTCAGTAATGATATGGTTTTGCAGGTAGAAATATGATATTCAGTTCTTGCTTTGCAGTGTATCATTGAGTGGTGATGCTGTTGTGATATTCGGTGAGCCTAGATGAACAGGTGCAGTTTATTATCTGTTAGTACCCATTTTCATGATTTTGAATTTTAGGTCATTCTGAGCTCCCTGGTCTTGCTAGAGTATCCTTGGACTTCCTTGAAAATGGATCCATAGGTTGGGATGTGATAATTGACATGGCGCTTATAGTTTGGGATGATGTAGGCCTGCACGGGTGGATTTTATTATGTCCAGTAGAAGTCATTTTGGTTTGTGGCCTCTTGACATCGGTGAGGCTTCAGTAGTGATTCTGAAGCTTTAATATGTACCAGAATCACTTCAAGGGCTTGTTAAAACAGATTGCTGAGTCCTATCCCATAGTTTCTTGTTTTGTAGTGTGGGGCCTAAGAGTTACACTCATAAGTAATGGTGATTCTTTTGGCCCAGAAACACACTTTGAGAACCACTGAACCACAGATTCAATCTATAATAAAAGAAATGTGTCACTGTGAATCCAGTAGATACCTTATAATAAAAGTTAAGGTACAAGGTTCTTATAAATTATAATGTAGTAGATACTTATTTTCTCGGTTCTTATAAATTCCATTTATTTCCTGCTCTCCTCTCCATACTGTACCTTTGTTGTGGGCAGGGACATCATATTTGTGTTTATATCTACTACCTGGCTCCCTGGTTGGTAAATGTTTATTGAATGTGTATGAAAAACGAAATGTGGAAATGGCATGACATATTCTTCCTGCTCCACTGCATATACACTGTGCTCTGTGTTTTGTAGATGGTTTAATTAGATATGAGTTTTTAAAATTATTATTACTATTATTTTGTGGTCCTGGAGGTTGAACCCAGAGCCTTCACACTGAGCTACAATCCCCAGCCCTTTTCATTTTTAAATATTGAGCCCCAGGATCTTGCTAAGTTGCTTAAGCTGAACTTGTGATCCTCCTGCCTCGGCCTTCCCAGTTGCTTGAATTGTAGATGTGTGTGCCACCACACCCAGCTAGGCTTGAATTTCAATGAAAATACAAAGATGCCATTAAGAACTACATCTTGAAACTATGCCATATATGTGTGTTTCTACTTTTTTCTTTAGAAGATACAAAGAGAAACCAAATGCATCCACATAGAACACAGCTTAAATTATTTTTAAAAGCTTTAAAAATTTTAATTGAAAAACAATTATATTTATTATATATATCATGTTTTGAAATATATATGAATTAAAGTTATCAAGCTAATTATCTTATGTATGACCTCACTTTTTTGTGGTCAATGTACTTAAAATCTCTTTTCATAATATGATACCTTGATGTTAACTGTAGTTATCATATTGTACAATAGATCTCTTGAATTTATTCTGCTTGTCTTAACTGAAATTTTGTACCTTCAACTAACATCTTTCCATCACCCTGACCCTACACTAGCCCTGGATAACTACCATTTTCTACTTTCTACTTTTGAGTTCAACTTCTTAAAAATTCTACGTGTAAGTGACATCATGTGTTATTTCAAATTTCAAAACTTATATCTGAATTTGGTTTTATCATTCCCATGCAAGCTGTGTTACTTTTTACCTGGGCAAATTACTTACTTTCTCTGCAGCTCTAGTTGCTCATGTATAAGAGCAGTAATTCCCATTTCAGGGTGCTTTCTGTGTTTTGGTGAGGTAACAGTTTGTAAAGGTACCAGTATATAGTAAGCAATGTGTATGTGCTAGCTATGGCACATAGCTAATAGTATGGATATTTATCTGCAAACAGTATTGTTTTGCAAGGTTTTCTTAATTTTTTTGGAATATTTCTTATTTGCTTCTTCATTTTTCTCTCTAGAACCATTGATTACGAGTTACGTATACAGCTATTTTCAGAGGAGATGCAATTCAGAGAGTAAGGAAAGCACAGGAAGGTATAGAGGCATATTTTGAGGGGAAAGAGGGTAGGTGGTCACCCAGTGCCTAATGTGTGGCTTCTTTATGAAATCAGGCTATAGGCACTGTGGGAACTGTAAGACTAAAGTTAAGGAACACAAAGACTTCAAATAACCATTGGGTGCTAGGTGTTTGATATGTGGATAAATATTGTGCTGGTTATGCAGTGTTCAAGGCCTCGTGTTACCTGTGTAGGGAATAACAAAACTGAAGTGGTCCAGCAGTGCCTAGAGTAAAACTCACTCTCTAGCGATACTCTGCCATACTATAAGATAGGGATTTTGAATTTCTTAAAGTGAGTAGAGTCAGTAGTTTGAAGACCATTGCCCTCAAGTAACTTATAATAATAACTTTGAGTGTAATAGCCACAAATCCTGAACACAGTTTAATCCTCACAGCAGCTTTATGAAAGTGCTGTTATTCATCACGGTATTACATGTGAAACAGAAGAGCCAGGTGACTTGACTAAGGTCTCTAAGTTAGTAAACAGAATCTGTGATTCATTTCCAGATAGTCTGATTTTGAAATTAATCTGACTGATAGTGTATTTTGAAAGTGCCTAGGCTAGCGACGTACCTGTCGGACTCCGGACTCCTGCTGCCTCTCTTCCTTTTCCGTGAGTCAGGGCCGTTCCGGTCCAGAACCACAGCCCCCTTTTCAGCCCTAGTTTGCCCGCAACCCGGAATCAGGCTGGAAAATGAGGAAGGGAGGTTTGGTGGCTTGAAAGCCATCCTACTTTCCTCCCGAGTTGGACCATGGATTCAATTTTAGTCTTTTGAGAGGGAAGTGAGGTTGGGGATTTTTATTTTTAATTTTGGAGAGAAGCAGGTTGACTCTAGGGTCCTTCATAGCAAGAGGATTTAACTTAATGCTGCTCCCGTGTATGAAAGAGGACAAAAAAAAAAAAAATCCCACCTAGCAAAATTTATGTAACCTCTTCAGTAGAAAATTGCAGTAGTTTTCGTTGTGTGTCAAGCTTTCTCTAGGCGAACCTCCCAGGGTAGCTAGGTTTTAGGTTTGAAACAGATGCAGAATCCAAAGGCAGCACAAAAAACAGCCACCGATTTTGCTATGCCTCTGAGCTGCGAGATAATCAGAGAGCTAAATGGAGTCTGAGCAGCTGTTCCATAGAGGCTACTATAGAAACAGCTACAACAGTATAACAAGTGCAAGTAGTGATGAGGAACTTTTAGATGGAGCAGGTGTTATTATGGACTTTCAGACTTTTGAAGATGATAATTTGTTAGATGGTGACACAGCAGTTGGAACTCATTATACAATGACAAATGGAGGCAGCATTAATAGTTCTACACACCTACTGGATCTTTTGGATGAACCAATTCCAGATGTTGGTACATACGATGATTTCCATACTTGTTTAAAAAAAAAGAAAAAAAAAAAAAAGAAAGGGCCTAAAAAAAAGCTGTGTGTGTGTGATCACAGTTCAAGACAGTACAAGCAGTGTTACAACATCTTAGAGCTCTTACATGATTTATTGTTTGCATATGCAAACTCACTGTGGTAATTTAAGCTATGTCAGTAAGTGTGAATAAGATTTGAATAGACAAAGGGAGTGAATGTTTCATCTGAAAGCTTGACTGGAATAGGAAGGTAGTAAGTGATAAGGAGCACTTAGACATCCTGGCAATTTCTGAGTTGTTTTTACTACCTAAACAATATGTATTAATACATAATGTCAAGGATAAATGTTTTAGAGTAAAAAAATGAGCATTTATTTATAACACAACACAGTACCTTAAGGATGAGGAAGTTTTTTTCTCATATAATAGTATAGGGGTGATAGCTGTGTCACTGTGTTTCATATGTTACTCCTCCAGGGATCCAGCCAGCCAGGCAGCTCTGCCCCTTGACATAGTTTTCATTATTGCTGCAGATTTTCTCATTTCCAATACATGAAGTAACAGTTTGGAAGTACATTTAGGCACACATTCCATTGACTGGATCCTTAGTCGCATGGCTATAACTAGCTACAAAGGTGGCCATGAGACCTGCTGTGAAATATTACCAAAATGTAAATATGCAGTTGATTTATTTTGGTTTTATTTTAGCTTCCTTGTGGTCATAGATGCAAAGAGATGTGTCATCCTGGTCAGTGTCCCTTTAATTGCAACCAGAAAGTTAAACTTAGATGTCCTTGTAAAAGAATAAAAAAGGTACGTATTCTAAGTAATTGAAAATACTTTTCTTTGTAAATTAATCTTATTTTGTTTGGCTTTGTCGGTATGTTCTTTGTTTTATTTTTTTGTCTTTTCATCTTGAGTCTTTCTAGAATCTTTTTTCTTTTTGGTACCAGAGATCGAACTCAGGTCCTTGCACTTGCACAGCAGGCGGCAAAACTACTGAGCTAAATCCCCGGCCATAGAACCTTTTTTGTTATAATTAAAAAGAGCCTATTTCTGTAAATGCTTATTTTTAAAAATCAGCTTTGGCAACTTAATTTTCTTCAATTTAACAAAGATTGTTTTCTGTTGGAACCAAGCTCCATGCTTGGATAGAGAATCAGTGTGCTTTAGATGTGAGGACTCTGAAGGAGCAACACGTTTTGAGTGATAAAGTGGGTTTCATAATTTAAGAAATGGTCTGGAATTAAACTTTGTTGTTCTAACGCATGAAACTTTTTTTGCCATTAATATTATCTTTTGAAAACGTTTCTTTTGAAAGACCTCACATGTATGGCTTCCTAAAAAAATAACACTGAAACTTGGAAAGAATTAATTTTAAGGTAAAGAAACAGAAATGAGGAGTAAACAGGTGAAGACTAATGATTGGAAGGCACAGTGGAAACAAATCATATACAGTTCAACAAAACTTGTGAAGGAAAAGATAGTGGTTTTTTTTCTTGGACTTCCCTGTTGGCATATGGCAGCCTGGATTCCTTTGAAACTTTGTTTTTTGCTGATCTTTGATTTACCATATTTCGTGTTAATACTGTTTCATGTATTAAGTATTTGATTGGTTCCCCAGATGCACTAGTAACATTTTAAGAGCTCAGTTACCGTGTGTACTTAATGCTACTCTTCTATATAGTACAGATTTGGAGCATTTCTATTATCCCAGAAAGCTGTGTTAGGTAGAACTGTTCTGCAACATTTTATTCCCTGGAAGGTAGAGGAATAACAAAAGACAGTAAAGAAAAATAAAGAATAAAAATAAAATGGGCCAAGTTGATAGTGGCACCTAGTAAATAATTATTAAATGGATTATTTTAATTTAATATTCGCTTTTTTAGCTGAGAGAAAATAAAGGCGTAATCACCATTTGAACCAAAGATATTTTATGTTTATCAGCATAACATCATTAAACATTAATGATAAATATATATATCAGTTTTTTAATGGATACAATTGTGAATTTGAAGGAAAGATCATTTAAAATTTGAAATTTGGATTATCTGTAGGAATTTCAATGCAATAAAGTACGCGAAAATCAGGTTTCTATAGAATGTGACACAACATGCAAGGAAATGAAACGGAAAGCATCCGAGGTAATATCTTAAGTATCTTTTTAAATGTGATAATGGCTTTTCTCTATTTATTTTGTGCATTTATTTATGTGCTTATTAAAAAAACTTGAAATCTCATATTTTTGCTTTTATTATAAAAGTCTAGTTTTATGAGCTTATTTTGAATCCAGGGCATTGTTTTTCATTGTCCATCCTTTCATTGTCCAAGTTTTCATCCTTCATGCAGTTAGTTTGCTCTGGGTCACAGTCACTTGTTTCAATGCTAGCATAAGTCTCCTGGAAATTAGATGAAAAGAATACAAAGGAGGATTTGGGGGGTATTTTTCATGTTATTGTTTTCCTCTGTCAACCCAATCAATGAATAAACTCCTGATTTTGTTAAAAACTATAAGGATTCCCTTCCGGATAAAGCATTTGAAATGGTCAACTTCAGCTCTAGGGAATTTTAATATTTAATACTTGATTCTAGATTCTTAATATGGTAACTTAAGGGAGAAACTTAGAATTTCAAATTATTTCAGTTTACAGTGTTTTAACACTTAGAACTGTGATGTAATGTCTAATATACTTAAGGGGAAATATTTGAGGAGTAACGCTCCCTTCACTACCACTCTCAATCTATTAGATTGTGTCTTGGTAAAACTTGTCAGTATAGTATTACATTTCTTTATGCAATTTCCAATATGAGACTTCCAAAATTTGCTGTAGGTTATTAGACCCTGGGTGAGAAGATATTAAAATTCTCTATAAAATTTGATAATTAAAATTTCAATTTGTTTTTAAATGCATATAAATAGATAAAAGAAGCAGAAGCCAAAGCTGCTCTTGAAGAGGAAAGACGAAGACAACAGGTAACTGAACAAAATAATTTATGTTTCTTAATGTCTGTGGCTCTTGGCTTCATTGTTAATTTTGTGGAAACATAAGGTATATGCCAAATACAAATGAGCTGTTCAATTCTAATCTGAACTGAATATAACATAGTTCCTATAAAACAAAAACGAACCATCTATTTACCTCGTTTCAGGTATTCTGAAACTCACAGAAAGCATAGATCTTGCATATTCCAAAATATTTTCTATCTCTCCAATTTACTTCCTTGTCAATTTCATTCACTTTCCAGCCATAAGAGTTTTAAGTCTTATTTTGATGGGGGAGTAGAAAAGAGGGTGTTATATCATCATTGTAAGTCATCTTCTGGAGCCCATGTCTTCACTCACATTAAACTATATGAGGTTTTCTACTGAGTTGCAAAAACTACATTTGTTTCAATAATATATTCCCTATTATCTCCATTAGATCCTCAAATGTAAGACTGTCTTCTGTGTGACCTAGCAAACAAGTACATTCCTGGTACCTCCTGTTTGCTCAAATACTGATTGTATACTCCAAAGAGTGGCTTCACTTTCTAATATGATGTGTAATTAACACTTGTTAATATGCATCCTGAGATGCTTTATAAATTAACCACTTTTATGAATGAGGGGCTGAAACTTGTATGACTTAGGGAGGACATTAGAACAACTCATGTGGCAAAGATTGGCCAAGATGACCTCTGATGTTTTATTATTCTGTACAGTTGATTTGCCTATATCCCCAAAATAAATTACAAAAGCTAATACAGTGGACCTTTGACTTTCAAACTTGATCAGTTCCCAAGGGCTGGTTGTAATTCAAGTTGGTTGTCAGTATAGCTGAGATCTGGATGTTCACCTGGGTAGATGCTATAGACAACAAGAGGCAGATGAATCTTCCGTTAACCTAATTAACCCAAGTTGTTTGTATGTCAGGTGAGTCATAACTGTATAGTAAAACACAGGTTGGCTGGAATCCTGGGAGATTAAATTATTAGAATAAGATATCCTCTAACAACATTTTATCGGCCATTATGGATGAAAATCTTAAAATATATTCCTATTTACTGACTTTCAGCAGAATGTGTAGAACCTAATGTTTACTTGTAAACTATGGGTCATCATTTTAGCATCAATTATTTTACTGTCAGTGGTCCTCAAGTTTGGCTGCTTTTAAGCTATTTTGACTTTTTTCTCTCTGTAACAACCACTTGGGAATAGTTTGGTTTTTTTGCTCATGAAAGAATGCTACTTTATATTAAATGAAGTATACTGTTAGGCCTTTTTCATTTATGTTTTATGGTTAATGAGTACATTAACTGAAGTTTACATTTGTTTCTATTATATAAAAATTTACAGACTCATATATTTTTGTCAATAACTCATTTTAGTAACTATGAACTATAGTGTGTCATACAATATCATAGTATATAGAAGTTTAATAAGTACTTAGCAGTAGAATAAAAATTCACATTTGATGACTATAACCCAGTTATTTTTTTAAAACTTACTTTTAGTTCTTTAATTTTTACACTAAAGTATAAACATCTTTATTCCTTGAAGAATTTTTACTGTATTTAAAAAAAATGTTTGATAAAGAGAAAAATTAAATTATTTTTTCTCATTACTCATTTGAATTTCTTCACTAAAACCACTAGTATTTATTTCTTGAATTGCAAAAAATGGTTGTAAGTTTATTTTCTCACTGGCCATACCTTAGCACTTCTAAGGAGCTGTTACTAAAATATGATGGTGTTGAAGTATAAAACTGATGTCTATATTTTATAGGTCCCCAATTTAATCAGCTGCTTTAATATTTATTTTTAAAGTTAGCCCTGCATTCTGAAATAATCTGTTGTCACTCTCCAGATCCCTTTCTGCCTCTCTAAATTAATTCTCAATTTATTGAATACAGTCAGCAGTGGAGAGAGGTGTTACAATCAGGTTAACATATTTATATCATTACTGTTCAAATATTTCCAAATTGATTTATTTTCATTTAGATGGAAAGTTTCCAATAAATGTATACATTGAATTTAATAAAAATTAAACTTTTGATTTAGGCTGAACTGGAGGCTTTTGAAAACAGACTGAAGGGTCGTCGGAAGAAGAACAGAAAAAGAGATGAAGTGGCAGTTGAGCTATCATTTTGGCAAAAATACAAATATTATTTTCTTTCAGTGTGTGGAGTTGCAGTGGTAGTGTTTGCATGGTACATCGCCCGTGTTATGGATTAAATACAATGTTTCATCTTTTAATATACCTCAGATTGAATTTAGATAAATTGTTAAGTTTGTGATATTAGGCAAGGCATATTGTAGAAAATAATATATGTTCACATTCATCTCTATATTCTCCTCCAGTTGTTGATAGGACAGAACGTTAGGCTTTATCTTAATTAGTATGCTAGAAGGGGCAGTATAACACTGTTTAAAGTAAAAGCATGACTGAAATTGTAAAGTATTTCATATGTCAGAGTTACATGTTTGTCATTCATTGTGCTTCTTTGTAGTAACTTAGTTGTTTCATTTAATATTTCAAATCAGTTTTTATTTTTTAAATTCAGATGAAACTGACTGAGCCATATGTGCAGTAAAAGGGATATTTCTCAATGTTTCAGTTACTTAGTACTTTTCTTGATTATGTAACTTTGTACATTTTTAAAAAAGTGATTCTTTAAAAAACCTCTTAAAATGTAACATGAAGCTTTATTAGATTTTAGAAGTTAGTGAGTGAGGAATAAATTTTATATAGTGTGTTCCTCAGAAAAGATGTTTCCACAAATGCCAGGCTAAGTTCCTCACATATGGCTGTTTCCTGTGCAAGTAGCTTTCAACTGAAGTTGACATGTTTTGTAAAACTTGTGTGTATCTTTTAAAGCTAATAAAAGAAAAACTAATATTTATGAGCAATATGTGCTGAGCACAGGGTTTATGTATGGAATTCTCATTTCTTTTTACCACAATTTTAGGTAGATGGTAGCTAGAAATAATTCTTATGAAAACAAATAACAGCCAATTTTGTTGAAATTGTATGTCATTTTAAGTAGTTTTGCTATTTAATTTTTGTATGATTAATATTTTCATTAAAACTTTTCATACCAAATTTCTAATGTAGAATATTTGTTATTACTTAAAAGATCTAGGAGCCTATAATTTTAGGTTAGACATTAGTATCAATATATAAAATTTTAGTCTGTACTTGATGTGGAATTCAGTAACTGATGCTAAAAAGTATCCAGCTGAAAAGTGGTAGAAGTGTATTTTTAATCAGGAATTCAAAGGAAGATTGTAAAAAATTTTAGGTTTATCTGGAAAATTTTTAATGTCATTCTTTTTAATCAAATGTTGGCATATGTGCGGAAAGGGCATTCATTCATTTATTGGTTTATGTTTTGAGGGTTTTTTTGTTTTTGTTTTATACCTTTCTTAATAGTGGAGTTACTGAGTTGGTATGTTGGAATCTCTAAATCAGATCCATACACTCAAGATAGGACCTGCTCTAACCAAAATGAATGTTAAATATGACCAAGGATTTGTGTGTGAATCCATTTTCATGTATATGAGAATATTGGCTGATTAAACAAGCCTGAAGCCTAATTTATGTCAGTTGTTTGTTGTACTTTTGCTCATGTTAAGTTTTTCTTTTTTCATTTTTCCTCCTGCTTTATGGGGAAGAATTTAGTGAGCAGAGGAAGGAAATTAAATGAATGATAAATTGAACTGTTTGTTGTTTTTTTATTTGGCCAGCTCAGAGCTTAATTTATCCAAAGTCACAGCTATTCATTCATTGAGTTATCAGATATGTTTCTTTTATGACAAGAACTATCTAGATACTGCAGATAATGGTGATCCTATCAGGTTGCTGCTAAGAAATTTACAAGATTAGCTGACAATATCTTCCCACAGTCAAATGTATAAGACTGAAAGAGATCTGTCCATGAGCTGGAAATCCAAAGAATCTAGCCGAAAGCCTGGAGCCCATGGCAGTGTGCCATGCAAGTCTGTATTAGGAGGCTGAGGAATCTGCGATGGAAGACTGAAGGCTCTGTACTGGAAAGCCCAAGGGCTGGTGCTGGTGGTAAGAGTCTGCACGAGCAGGCTGGAAGTCCAATGCTGCAAGCTGAAGAATCTGCACTGAAAGCCAAGAGATGACATCCGAAGTGAAGGCAAAGACAAGAGTTCCTCTGAAGAAAAGCAGCTGGAACGAAGCTCTTCCAAGGAAAATCAGCTGTAATCTTTCCTCCCATTCTCCTTTTATACTGTTCAGACAACAAGCCTCCATAAGTTGGTCTTCTCTGCTGAGAACCATGCTGCCTCCATCCAGCTGGGCATTCCCACGCAAGTTAACAACCATAACAGGTATAGAAAGTGATAGAAGCAGGGACGTTAGCTAATTTAGAAGAGTTAATTTGGTCTGAGATCAGGGCATTTGAGCCGTGACCTGAATACCTCCACTTTGAGTTCTGAGGGAAAAGTCTCAGAGAAAGCCTTAAGTACGAAGTCTATAAATTGGCAGATGCTTGGCATGGCTGAGGACCAGATGGAAGGACTGGTGTGAAATTCACATTCTGAGTTGAGGCATGTTCCTAGTTGCAGTGGACAGAACTTGAAGGTTTTAAGATGGCTGCGGTTTTATAAGACGGGACAAAGGAGGGTAAAAGTGGGGCAAAAGCAGGATGGGGTGGGGGGAGGTAAGTCAGGAGGCTCTCCAGGCTGGAGTTGAGGTAGCACTGAGATTCAGTGACATGCGACTGCTGTTCTCATGGCTTCCCCATTGCCCTGGATGAATGACATGAAGATACTGAAGAAACTGCTGCGTAATAAGCTGAAGTGGAATGAATGGAACAGGAGCGAGGATAGACACTTCTCAGAAGAAATACAAGTGGCCAATAAATACATGAATTATTGAACACTGCTGGGTATTAGAGAAATACAAATTAAAACAACAATGAGGTTTCATCTCCAAAAAGAATGACCACCATCAAGAAATGAGATAATAACAAATACTGGCAAGGTTGTGGGGAAAACAGAATCCTTCTGCATTGTTGGTGGGAGTATAAACTAGTATAACCACTGTGGAAATGAGTATGGAGACAATATGAAGATCCCTCTAAAAACTAAAAATAGAAATTCTTTTTAACCAGCTATTCCCCTTCTAGGTATCTTCCTGAAGGAGTTAAGGTCATCATATTACAGTGATACAGGCATACCCATGTTTATAGCAGCACAGTTTCTAATACCTAAATTTTGGAAATGGCCTATATGTCCATCCACAGATACATGGATAAAGAAAATATATTTAGGGCTGGGGATTTAGCTCAGTGGTACTGCACCTGCCTCAAAAGCATAAGGTCCTGAGTTCGATCCCTGGTACCACCAAAAAATAAAAAATAGAGGCATTCATAGGTGAATGAATGCACCTTGAGACCATAATATTAAGTGAAGAAAATTAGACACACAAGCTTAGATATCACATGGTTTTTCTTATGTGAGAAACCCAAAATATAAAGAGCAAAACAAAAGATAGATAGGTAAGATCTTTTTCAAGTGGGAAGAAGAACAAGAGCTGGAAAGAGAGAGGGAGGGGAGGGAAAAGGGATGAACCACAAAAAAGAGACAAAAATGGAAATAGTTTTGTCAAATGGGGAGGGGACCAAGAGTTGGAAGGAAAAGGGAGGGAAGGGAGAGGTAGGGAACAAAAAACTTCAGATGTGCCAGGTACACTGCCCATGATAAGTGAGGAGTAGTATGTACCACAAACATGGACTAATAAAAAATTTATAAAGGTGAAGTGAGGCTAAATGTCTAAATACTTATCTAATTGGCCTTGAAAGTATTACAAATTGTCCTTTATGCTTTAGTTTGAGCTAAAGAAGAAAATGAAAAAGTTAACAAATAACCACCAAGAATGGCATAGATAAAATTGTGAACACTGTGGTCTTAGTTTCCTATTTACCTGTGACCTTAGCACAGTGTAACATTCTACATTATGCCTTACACAATGTAAAAATAGTGTTTTAGCTTCCTATTTGAAATTTATGGAATTTATATTGAAATCTTTTAAGATTTTTCACTTTAAACATTTAGATCTGTGCACACCTAGTGTTTTTACTTCAGTTTTACTATTAACACCTGAATTAAGTTTAAACTACTGAATAGGTGTAACTGTTATTGAAATTGCCAAAGGAACTTTATTGAGACACAATTTCATTGAACTTGCTTTTTGTATAGAAGTTTGTTAGGCTACAAATGTTGGAGATTTCAAATATAGATGTATCTCTGTTAGTGTTTAAAGGTGACTCATAAGAATTTTATTTTTTTGATTCAAGGTCTCACTATATAGTTTAGGCTGGCCTTGAACTCACTGTGTAGCCCACATTGGCCTTAAAATTGTGGGCCTCAGCCTCCTGAGTGCTGGGATTGCAGATGTGCATCATCATGCCCAGCAACCTGTAGAAATTTTAAAGACCCAACATGGAGAGATTCAAAGTGTTCAATTTCCTTTCAAGGATTTTTTTCTCTCTCAATGCTTGGTACAATAGAAGCTTCTGCTTCTATTCTTGGGTCCCTCCAAGTAAGCAGGTAACTAAGGACTAAGCCAGGTTAAGGTAGCAGTAGGAAAGAAGGGTCACACATGTAGGGGTCAGCTCATTGCCAAGGGTGACTTTCTGAGCTTCAGCCCTTAGAGGAAAAGAGCCAGAAGTTGCATGGTGCCAGGTTGGGAGAATAAGGTGGAAGAGGACACACCATAATGTTTTTATTTGCCAGAATTGCCATAAATGTTTGCTCAACAAGGGGTAATCGAAAACATGGTGAATGTTTATGAAATTTATTACAGTAAAAGACATTGCCATTTACCCACCTCAGACTTCAAAATACCCCCTTTGAACACACTTATCCCATTGTTCTTGGCAATTGTCCTTTTCTGGAATATGTTTTTTATTATTAAACATTCACTTCATCTTTTGATTCCTCCCTTGTAACTAGTTGGATATATGCTTCAAATGCTAGATAATAAAAATTCCAAAGACCTAGAAATGTTTCTTTTTCAAAACTATTTTTAAAAACTAGATGGTTGTCACTTTAAATTGAAACAGGCCTTTAAAGATTGCCATGAACACATTGCATATTCAAATTAGTTTGACTATGTTTTGAGACTTAAGTTCATCACAAAAAATCCAGAAGTGCACCTTTACCTTCACTTTTTACATCATCACCCTCAGGCAATGAATACCTACTTCAAATGTTCATTCTGGTGCTCTTGGTAACTAAAGCTAGTTGGTTTCCCTCACAAAAGGAAGTATAGGGAATTCTTTGCACCATCAGTGCAATCAGCTTTAATTCTCAGGAACACTGTGTAGTAATGGAAGAGAGGGCTATTTTAATTTCAAAGTTCCTGTAGCCACCTCCACTAGAGGGCAGAAAGTGGAAAAGAAAGGAAATGAAATAGAAACTCACACATGGTTCAGAATTTCTGTAGAAGCCTTGGTGATTGAATTCAGTGAGTGCTCTCATTTCATAGACTGAGTTAACTGGCCCAGAAAGACTACTGTCACTTGCCCATAGTGGAGCTGGCAGATGAATTTCTTAGGGTCTTGATTCTCATTTTGGCTGCCCTGGGGGTGATTGGTGGTGATGAGGTAGCATTTTAGCAAGAACACAATCCTGAAATCACACTGTCTCTGGGAATACCAGGGCACCTACTTACTGTCTTTACATAATAGAGATAACTGCTTACTTTAAATCTCTCTGCTTTCTAAAATCTCTAACATAAAGATTATGATTGCACCTACCTCACAGTGGTTGGTCTGAAGTAAAAAAAAATGCATGTAAAATATGATGCTGCACATAATAAGCTTAATTGTTTGAATTATAAACTTGTCAGATACTGCATTCTGGGTCTCATGTTAGAACATGGAATCAGTTTTCAAACCATTCAGGGACCCAACATTTTCCACATTGTATCTCATTTCAAAAACAAAATACCAATTTCCTCCCCATTTCTCAAATGTATAACTTTTAGTAGTCAAGAAACACATTTTGTTGACTATAATGACATTTTGTGCCTCCTCTGAATAATGAAGATAGATTTATTCTATAACTTCATGAATTTTTAAAGTTTCCTTGACTGAAATTGGATTTTAAAAAATCATTTCTAAGAAAAATTCAATGAACTTCTTTTTTCCCAAACATTTAACGGTTGCCTGGATCATCAAATGGTAAAGTTACCTTTGCAGTCTGAGTACCTCAGTGCTCTCCTGATGCTGGTTTAGGAAAAGGCTGCTTGTGAATGACAGGCAGCGTTTCCTGACTCCTTGAATCAGAAAATCCCAAAGGAGGTTTATGGTCGCAAACTGGGTTCTACCCTGTCCCTGCCGCCCGGGCAAAGACTCAGGCAGTCTTGCAAATGCAGTTTCTTTACAAAACTTATAACAGAAAGCAAATTTCCATTTGCCTAATGCAAATAATACTTGCCTTCAAAACGTAAAATCTTTTTAAAAAATAACGTGGTATTTGTCAGTGCCTGCAGTTGTTTTGACTTGCTTGGCTACAATGGCGAAAAGGAAATGGTAGGCTATGATAAGGAGAATTTGGAAACAAACTCTTCTCCCCTCCATTCTCTTTCATAGTCCAAACTTAACTGTCCCGTCCTTTTCTGCTGCCCGAGTAGTGTAAGATTTTGGGAGAGTTCAGACCCTTGGCTTTCAGTTTGCCTCTGAAGAGAAACTTCCTTGAATGCAAAAGGGGGCGGGGGTGTGGAGGCTTTGTCATCCAGGACTGTTACGGGTACAGCCCAAGACGTGAGGCAAGGGAGGGAGTGGTCCGCGGGTGGGATCTGTCGAACAGACAAATTATGAAGCTCCTGTCCCCCGAAGTACAACTTGTCTCTTCCTGACTGAAGAGAAAGGCATCCGAGGTGCCTCTCTCAGGGACCCGTACAGGAGAGAAAAGCTACCGAGATAGGAGTGGGCAGGATTAGGCGAGACATGTTCCCGAAACGGTGCCCTGCCCTTGCTCCGGAAGAACGCTACCGCCGAGCCGGGGCCCCGAAACGGGTAAGAGCCGCCATCCGCACCCCTCCCTCAAGGCAGGTTGCGCGGCCCCGGAGACCTGGCGAGTTCAAGGCCAGCCCTCCCGCCTCCGTCCCTCCTCCCCCGGGGCCACCTCCTTCCCTGGCCGTCGGTGAGCTCTTCCGCAGTGCGGCCCTCGGCGCCCCGCGGCCGTCCCGGGAGCAATCACCGAGTCATGGGCAGTGTGTCCGTGAGCAGCGGCGGCGGCCGGGTCTGGAGGTCCTGCGTTCCTCGCCAGGCGCCCTACAGGCCCTGGTGCGGAGTACCCCCTCCGCCCGGCTCCCTCCTCGCAGCCAGGGGACTGGGGGTCGCGCGGGCGCCAGTGGAGGCTGCAGGTGAAGCCGTCGGGACGCGCCCCTCGCAGCCCCCCGGGTCGCCCTCTGCGCCCCCGTCGCAGGCGCCTGGCAGCTGGAAGGACTGCGCGGCCGCCTCACCCGCCCCAGACGTAAGCTCCTCTCCTTAAGACGTAAGCTTAGCGCCCGGATCCGCGCCTGGCTCCCTGGCCACCACTTGGCTCCCGGGAGCGTTCTGAGCGTTGGCTCCCGAGAACCCGCCCGCCGGCAGGTGCTGGGGCCGTCTGTGTCCCCTGTGTGCAAACTTTCCGGGGCTCGCGGCTACCCGTCCAGGCACAGCCGGCTCCGGGAGCGCGGGTTCGGAGCTGCTGGGGTTTGGCGGGCTCTGGTCCAGTCCGGGGAAGGGACAGTCTGCCCCTCACTGGGCAGGCAAAGCAAAGGAAGGGCACCGCGGGACGGTCCTCACTGCCCCGAACCAGCAGGAGCAAAGACTGGTGTGAAGCCGTTCGCCCTCGCGTCTCTAGGGCCCCGGAGGCCGCGGGGTGCGCGAGCGTCCCAGCCGCGCTGAGCTGAGACTAGCGCCAGTTGTGAGCGTGCGGAGCCGGCGGGCTGGAGCGGGTGTTGTCGGTCTGGCCCCGTGGGAACTCGGTTCCCGGGATGCCGCGGCGGGGCCGCCGTCTGCGCCACCTGCTCGAGGCCGGTGGATGGCGGTGTAGGCGCTGGTACAGCCCGGTCTCTGAGTTCCCAGCTTCTCGGGAAAGCTGTCCCAGCAATTACTCATAAAGTGCAGCGTCCCTCTTGTGGGAAACCAATGCTCTGTGAAGAGGAGTTGAGTTGCAAGACTTTGACAACTTTGCACAATTGTGGTCTGTAGTTTTCAATTTCATTTTTAAAAATTTGAAGTAATTTTCTGATGGAAGGCAGCAAAGCAACCTCAGACCGCTACCAGAAGGGAGTGTGGTCAGGGCTAATTGGCAATTGTCATCCAAGAACGCATTTACCGGAGAGTTTTGAAATTAAAGGTGCTGTAAACCATTAATTTTGCCATAACCCCAAGAAAATGAGGTCCACGCCCCATTGGTCAACAACAACCAACATTCACCAGCTCGTTTGTATTATTATGCACCCAATGGTTAACATTATGCTCAAAATCACTCCCCCAAACCAGGTGCCCAAGGCTTGAAAAGTTAGACAGATGCCCTTGTAGGGAGTCTGAGGGCTCAGGGGATCATAAGTTTTCAAGATCCTTCCCAGAATGCCAAGGGTTTCACTAGGATGAACTATTTTTGGAGTTATTCTGGCTTGGTATCAAATACATCTCAAGATGCAGTAAAGCTTTTTTTCCCCTCCTTGGGGAAGGAGGCTTTTTTCTAGAAAGTTCCTTGCAGATAGGATAGGGGGTAGACAAAGTTAAGGGAGAAGCTGAGCATGCCAATATCTGCTGAGAGTTTGCATAGCCAGTCTCTGCACACTGTAATTTCAACTCTCCATACTGGTAATAAGGTACCTTGATCTTTATTTTTCCTCTTTCTTTCACCTCCAGCCTCCTTAAACACAGAAGCATTAGGGTTTCTGAATGTCTCTACTGGTGAGCTCCCTGAGGACCAGAGGAGCTATGACATCAAATTTTAGCTGAACAGATCCAAGGGAGAAAGGTGTATTTATTTATTTAATTTAAAAAGTTTTATTAGTACCTGTTTGCAGCACATAATGATTACATTCATTGTGGGGAGTTGATACATGTACCAAACACATTTTAGTATCCCTTCTCTCTCCCTCCCTCTCTCCTCCCTCCATATCTTGCTTGGTCCCCTTCCTATTTGCAAAAGGTATAGGTATCTCCGTATTTCCTATTACCTACCTTTTATTTTGCTCTGTAATTTATTTATACTTGAGGTTTCTCATATAAGAGAACCCACACTAAATGTAAGCGTGTGTGTCAGATTTATTTCACTTGGTATTATGGTCTCAAGGCACACCCATTTTCCTGCAAATGACTCAAATTTATCCTTCTTTATAGCAGAGTAGTACTCCGTTGTATATAAATACTACATTTTCTTTATCCATCCATCTATTCATGGACCTATAGGCTGCTTCCAAGATTTAGCTCTTATAAATTGTATTGCTATAAAAATAGGTATACATATATCACTGTAATATGATGTCTTTAAGTCAGAGAAAGGTGTATTTAAACTGCCACTTTTTCCTTAATAAATCATTCAGTGAGCATACATTCATGCCTCCTCTGCCCGGCACTGTTTTCAACATTCCACTTTAATGAAATGGAGAAAACAGTATATGTTGACAAAAGGATATTTGTCTTCAGAGTACAAGGTCAACACTGAGCACTCAAATAACTTGATTGTTTCTCAATTTCTACACCCCTTCTCCCGAAAAATCAGTTGTGGATTTTAGGATATTCAGAAAATGTGGAAGAGGAAGAAATGTTAAGAGGTAAAGATGTCATAGATGATAGGCTTTGGTAGGAAGAATTTAAAAAGAGTACAAGCTTCGGTGTTGGACATCTAGTTCTACCCCTTAAATGCTAGGCTCTGGGCAAGTCAAATAACATTGCTGAGCCCGAGGTTCCATCAGAAAGTGGGGATCATACTGTTGACCACTGCAAGGACACTATAAAGATTAAGGAAGTAAATGTGTACTGGAGGTATCATGTATGCAGCAATTTTACATTCTATGAAGGCTCTAATCCTTTTTTGTTAAAACCACTTCTTGAGGTATTGTCATACAAAAAGCTGCACATATTTAATACATACAAATTGATAAATTTGGAATAAGCATAGGCCTGTGAAGCCATCACCGCAATGAATGTCATAAACACATCTGTCACCTTCAAGAGTTTCCTTCTGCTCCATTTATTGTTATTATTTTGTTATAAGAACACATCATAAAATCTACTCTCAGTAAAATTTTAAGTATGAAGTATAATATTGTTAACTAGAGCAGGGATGGCTAGGACTTGTTTATCTTGCATTGCTGGAAATTTTATGCCCTTTTTCCAATACTTTCCCATTCCCCATCTCACCCCCCAGCAATCACTATTCTACTCTATCTCACTGATATTGACTCCAAGATTCCTCATGGCAGTGTGATCATGTAGGATTTGTCCTTCTGCGTCTGGCTTATTTCATTTAGCGAAATGTCTCCCAGGTTCATCAGTCTTCTTGCGAGTGGCATGATTTCCTTCTTTTTAAAAGATTGAATAATATTCTATTCCTCCTATACACCACATTTTCTTTATCCATTTATCCACCAATGGACATTTAGGTGGTTTCCATGTTTTGGCTATTGTGAATAATGCTGCAATGGAGGAGGGAATGCAGGTGTATCTTCAAGATCTTAATTTCAACTCCTATATCCAGATGTGGGATTTCTGGGTCATATGGTTGTTCTATTTTTAATCCTTTGAGCACCCTCCATATTGTTTTCCACAATAGCTGTATCAATTTAGGTTCCTACCAATAGTATATTGGGTTTTCCTTTCTCCATATTTAAAAATGTTTGCTTTTTAAATTTTTTTGGTAATAGCCATTCTAACAGTTGTGAGGTGATACCTCATTTTGATTTTTATTTGGATTTCCATGATGATGATGAAGATGATGATGTTGAACAACTTATCATGTACCTGAAAAGCTGGGCATTTGTAGGATATCATTGCAGAAATGTCTGTCCAGATCTTTAGCCTACTTTTAAAAGCATTTATTTATTTTTTTCATTTTTGCTATTGAGTTATAGGAGTTCCTTATAGATTTTGGATATTAATTCTATCATATATATAGTTTGCAAATATTTTCTTCCATTCTGTAGTTGACTTTTTATTTTGTTGATTGTTTCCTTTGTAGGAGTTTTTTAGTTTGATGTGACCCCACTACTTTTGTTGCTTGTGCTTCTGATATCATATCTAAGGAATTATTGCAAGAGCCAATGCCAGGAAGATTCTTTTATATTTTCTTTCAGGAATTTTATGGTTTTAGTTTTTGTTTAAGTCTTCAACCAACTTTTACTAGATTTTTGTCTATGGTATGAGATAAAGGACCAGTTTATTCTCTACATGTAGATATCCAGTTTTCCCAACATCATTTGTTAAAGAGACTACTTTTTCCACATTGTCTATTCTCGACACCTTTGTCAAAGATCAGGTGACCATATATGCATAGATGTTTCTCTGGGCTCTCTACTCTGTTCCTATTGGTCCATATGTGTAATTATATGCCAGCACTAGATTATTTTGATTACTACAGGATTGTAATATAATTTGAAATCAGAATGTATGAAGCCTTTACCTTTCTCTTGGTCAAATTGCTTTGGTTACTTGGTTCCTGTATCGGTCAGCTTTCCTGCTGATAGAACATATTACCTGAAACCCATGGCTTAAAAGCAGGAGAGGTTTAACTTGGGTCTTGGTTTCAGACAATTCAATTTGTGGTTGGCTTGTTCCAAGGCAGAAACATGGTGGAACAAAGCTGCTTAGTTGGTGGAGGTTGAGAAGGAGAGCAAGGAAACAGTGCTAGAGAAGAAAGGGCCAGATACCATATATAGAACCTCCATGACCCACCCATGCACACTGTTTCTTTAAGCCAATCAAGCTGACACAATTAAGATAAATCCTCACAGCCCCTAACCTGTTATTTGAGCATCTGGTCCCATCTCAGACTCAGTGAGGAAAGTCCCAGACAGATTTCTGTGGTTCTAGAATTATGCTATGGAATAGAGTAGTGGCTAGCTGCATGAGGCTATTTAATTAATCAAAGTTAAATCAAATTAAAAATTCCACTTTCTGCCTCACTAGGCACATTTCAAGTGCTGAGGGTTACTCTCTTGGACAGCATGGATAGAAGATCCTCTTTGCTGCCGGATGAGCTTCCTTTAATGAGATTCTTATTAAAGGTTCTTCTGTCCCAAGATCTCTTTGTGCTTCTTCTCTTAAGGAGTGGTTTTGCATGGCAGAATCATTCCTGTTTTATTGAGGTCTTTTACACTGCTGTGGCTTTTATTGACTAGTAAATGACTAGATTCATTAATAATCAGCCAACAAGTGTGTATTAGTCACAGAATCCCTTTTAACCTTGATAGTTTTTGCTTATATATTTTTTTCTCTTTCCAGTGAGCTTTAAGACTGATGAGTGTCTTGATTTTAGAGCAGAAACTGATATAATAGAGGGAAGATCTTCTCTCCCATACATACCTTTACATGTTGTACCATTTTCATATGAATGAAAATATGAGAATCCTGAGTCAATGTTCAGAGCAAAATCTAATGAGAATGTTCAACTTATTTCAGATTTAAGAACAAATACTCCACCTCTTTAGGACCTCTCTTGAACTTACCAACATTTGATGAACTATGTACAGTATTATAATTTATTTTGACTGTTTTCTCTCTCCTTTACTAGAATATATGTTGAAAAAAGCAGAGATTTTTTCAATTATCTTCATTGCTAGATGAATTCCTGAAATATAATTGGTACCTATTAACTCTTTGTGAAAATAATGAATTATTAACTCTTTGTGAATGGAATATTTGGAACTCACTAGGATAAATAAATGCTGTACAGTACTAGTTTCTTAGGCTTGCTGTTAGCAAGTTGTCATAAATTGGGTGGCTTATAACAACAGAAATTTATTTGCTCACTGTTTTGGAGGCTATAAGTTAAAAATCAAAGCATTGGTGGGGTCTAGCTCCCTTGAAGGCTGGAAGGAAAACTCCTTCCTCCTTTCTTCCTAGCTTCTGGTAGCTGTCAGCAGTCCTGGGTGTCCCCGGGCTTATAGAGATATCATTCCATCTGTGCTTTCATCACCACATGGTCTTCTTCCCTATGTGACTGTGAGTTCTTCCTCACGTTACAAGGACACGAGTCATACTGGATTTAGAGCTCACCCATATCCAGTATGACCTCATCTCTTCCCTGCCTCAACCTCTTTCTAAGAGTTTATTCTGCTTTTGCTTTGCTAAATCTGCTTCAGATCAGGCATAGTTTATAATACTTACTATTCTTACAGAAAGGCCATCACTGTGCAGGTGAGGAGATCATATTCTGCTAGTGTGTGCTTTCTAACTGTTATGCCTTATATCTAAAATGTTTCCGAAATCTTCATGCACTCATAGGTGAGGCTTTTTGGAGGCACCTAGATCACGGGTGTGTGATACTTATTATAGGATTAGTTAACTGATGGGTTTATAGCTGGGTGTGGTGTTGGGGGTAAATCTTGTTAGGAATAGGTAGATCACTGTGGGTGTGGCCTGGAAAGGTATATATTCCTTCTCCTCCCTTAATCACTTGCTGGTTCCTGCTTGCCATGCCATGAGCTGGTTCTCCTCTGTGATGCCCCTGTGCCCTGCTGCCCTGCCTTGGAACCAGCCAACTATGCACTGAAATCTCTACGAACTGTGAGCCAAAATAAACCTTGTGGGTGTTGGGTATTTTGTCCTGGCAATGGGAAAGTAACTAAGCCTCCAGTCTGGTGTGTAGTACACAGGGCAGTTTGCCTATGGATTGCTGAGTCAGTGGCTCTCTCCAACCTGTCACTGATCCCCAGGCTCGTCTCCAGTCTCTCTCTACCTTTTCTGTTTACTCAAAAATGGCCACAGATGTCCAAGAGCACTGCTGCACTGTGCCTCATTCCTGAGTGCTCTGCAGCAGTGTTTGCTCCACTCTGAGCTCTGCAGGAGAGTGTCCAGTGCCTGTAAATTATGTTTGCCTCTCAGAATGCTAGTGGTTGCCTCCATCAGTTCACCTTGCAGCAGCTGTTTGAAATGCTCCTGTGGTACATATCTACATGTCCAAACCATCAGAGATGGCGGTGACAAATGCATTTCAATGCCTGGTTGGGCTGGCTGGGCACCCAGGGAGGGCCTGCAGGCGATCCATCTTGCCATTCAATATTGGTGCTGAAACTGTGCAAGAGGCCTAAAATGACATGTGTGGAAAAGGCCCAGTGAGCCACCAGGCTGCCTTGGGAGACAGGCAGAAAACACAGGGGTGAGCTGAAAGACCATTTTGGTGGCTCTCATTGTGCTTACTCAGCCCAAGCCCCTGTTGACTCTAGTTGGCGGTGTTTGAGGAGTACTATTGATTTCCAGTACAGGGGAGCATTTTAAAGAAAAGTTCTGCGGCTTTCATTGAAATGCAGGAAAGTGGCATTCTGCTAAAGTGCCACAGCAGCTTATTAAAGGTTAACAATATCAGTAAATATTAATTAGGGACTTCATAGACTCCTTGAACATTGAAAAATCTCTTTATGAATATTCAATCTGAATTTTTTTCTGGCGAGGGCAGCACAACTATCCAAGAGGTGAAACCCTTGTGCTAGACCTAAATAACCTTCACTTTGAAGAATTCAGCTGCACAGTCTGGATAGAAAAAGAAATAGTTTCATACATTCATTAAACAAATATTTATGTACCAAGGATAATGCTAGGCACTTGGGATTCAGCAGGGAATGAAACAAAGATCCCTACATTTGTGAAGCTTAGTTTCTAACTAATTAATAAACCCCACCCCAGGAGTGCAGGGAAGAGAGAACTGTGTAAATAGCTGCATCATTCTGCTCAGTCTTTGACTCTGTGCCTTGGAGTGAAAGCCCAAGATGAGGGGTGGCAGTCTGCTGTCAGTTTCAGAACCTAGTTCCTTATCCATCTTACAGTTCTACCTGTGGCCTGTAAAGGTTCGTGTTTAGATGTCCCCCCAAAGCCTCATGTGGATGATGTAGGACTTTCTTTTTCAGAGGTAGTTGAATCTGGAATGTGTGATGCTGGGGTTAAGGGCGTGTGATACTAAACTAGTAGGTGTGAGTGATTAGTTTGGTACTGCCCTAATCCCTAATGCCTAATCCCAATAGTCTGAATAAGATAAAAGAGACAGAAAGGTGCTGTTAAAACTCCCTCTTGTTGCCTTTGCTACCCTGTGTACACGCCATGTTTTCTCCTCTGTGATGCCTGTCTGCCATCCACCCTGCTTTGGAGCCAGCTGATTATGGATTGAAACCTCTACGAACTATAAGCCAAATAAACCCTTTCCCCTGTAACATTGGATGTTGGGTATTTTGTCTCAGCAATGAGAGAAAAGTAACACAGACCTTGAATTTAAAGAGCTATGCCTTTTTGACCTTTGAGCCAATTAATCTGATATTCAGTGGATATCTGTTCCAATTCTAGAAAACTAATCGTGTGGAATTTTTTGTGGCGAACCTATACTGGTTTCCACTGTGGCACTTCTTTTAGGACTTTTAAGGATTATTTTGACAGGACTTGATTTTCACATTTGCAATGCCTATTTCAGAAACTCATCCTGGGAGCAAGATGCCACCCCTCTATAGATTGTGGTTTGAAAATCAAAGCTACAATATTTTATTTCATATTTCCCTGTGATCCTTTAAAAACAATTTTATCCAAATGCAGCAAAATCAGAAATGGGAGTTCAATACTAAATAGACACTAAGATGCTAGAGATTTTATAGACGCCAGTTAACCTTGATTCTGAGTTTATTATATATACTGAGGTAATTAGATCTTCCTAGATGTATTGTCAGCTTCCAGTTGCTGGGACAAAATACCTGACAACCACAATTAAGAGGAGGATAGGCTTATTTTGGCTCATGGTTTCAGAGGGTTCAGTCCATGGTCAGCTGACACCAAGGCAGAAACATCATGGAAGGGATGGTGGAAGGGCAGAGTGAAGGAACATTGCTCACATTACGATGGCTGTGGAGCAAAGTGAGAGTAAGAGTCAGAGAGGAAGGGACCAGGGACCACATATAGTCTCCAAGATTATGTCTCTATGACCCACACAGACAAATGCAAAAGTGTGTTTTACTAATTTGCTAGTGTCCCTGAAGCCAATCAAATTAATGATAATAACCATTACACTAGATTTGAAAGCTGTAATTTTAATAAGGAAGTGGAAAATAAGCAGGACATTGCTTCATTTTACTTAACTCTTTCCCTTTTCCCCTTTCTGACAGTTGAGGAGCTAGCATATTCTTTCCCTCCTGACACCAGATGCATGGTATCTTTCCAACACCACTTCTCCAACTCCCTGACACCAACAAAGTGTCCAGAAATTCAGTTCAATTTTGACACTGTTTACTTGGAGTTACAGTCAGATCCCACAAGTGAAAGTGTTCTGTTCCACAAGTCTGACTCCCCTTCAGATGCCAGGAGCAAGTTTGGGCCAGCTGTACTTCGGACTCACTAGCTATAAATCAGGGGTTCCCCCATCCTCTCTTAGGTCTGATAATTTGCTAGAATTGCTCACAGAACTCAGAAAGACATTTTACTAACATTTACCGGTTTATGACAAAGAACAAATGAACAGCCAGATGAGCAGGTACCCAGCACAAGGTCCAGAAGCACCCTGAGTGTAGGAGCTTCTGTCCCTGTGGAGTTGGGGTGCACCACTCCAACATGAGGATATGTTGATCAACTCAGAAACTTTCCAGATCCCAACGCTGAGGGATTTTCAGGGAGCCTTGCGCATATAGATGTGACTGATTCACTCTCCAGCCCCTCTTTCTTGGAACTAGGGTTGAAAACTGCAGGATTTTAATGAATGTTTGGTCTTTCTGGCAACAGCCCCTGTCCTGAAGCTATTAAGGTGCCCATCAAAAATCCAAGAATCACCTCATTAGAACAAAAGGTGATCTCATCCTTCCTATCAGTCAGAAAATTCCAAGGGATTTAGGAGCTCCCACTAAGGAAGAGGGGAGGATGCCATAGGAGTGCTGCCTGGATGAGAGGCGTCCACACTGACCTTCATATTTGCTTCCCTCTTAGTGGATATTTTTCCAGTGCTTATTAAAGAGACCCTCTATCAAGTTGCAAAATTGCTTATTCCACCCCCAAAGCAGACCAATTAGAGGAAAGTTGAGAGCCATCATATACCCTGGGTCCTTTGTGGGTATCTAATCTGGCTGAATATCAGAACTGAGCATTTTACCCAGCTGTGCAATGTGGGGGTGGTGGGAAGAATGTGGAGGGACAGTGGTTGGTGTTGAGGGTCTTCCACTAGATAGGCGAGGATCAGGTTGGGAGCCAGGCGTGTCCTTGGGGTAATTTTTAAAAGAGAGCTTTCCTTTAAAAATTCTGTTGTCTTTTCTCTAATGTTTCTAAAAGACAAAGGAAAAACATTTAAAAAATCATCCAAATTGGCCTTTTTCTCCTTAAAAGAGTAAGGTCCAGAAATAGCCATATAGTAGTTTCCCCTTATCCATGATTTTACTTTTTATGGTTTCAGTTACTCATGGTCAACTGGGCCCAAAGATATTAAGTAAAAAACTCCAGAGATAAACAATTTATAAACTTTAAACTGTGAACTGTTCTGAATAGTGTGATGAAATCTTGTGATATCCTTGTCCTACCCAGGGTGAGTATGTTAGTCTGTATTTTTATTGCTGTGAACACATATCTGAGGAAAAACAACTTAAAGGAAGAAAGATTTATTTTGGCTGATGGCTTCAGAGGTTTCAACCCATGGTAAGCTGGGTTCAAGACAGAAATATCATGGAGGAAGGGTGTGATAGAAGAAAGCTGGTCACTTTCTGACAGCCAGGAAGGAGAGGGAGAGGGAAAGAGCTAGAAAGGAAGCTATTGGAGACCAGATATAGTCCCCAAGGTCACACCTCGTCATCCACTCCCTGCAGCTATGCGCTACTTCCTGTCCTCCCAGTGGTGAAATCAAATTATGAGCACTCATCATCCAATCTTCTTGAAAGCCCATCATTTTCAACACAATGAACCTTTGGGGGTACATTTTAGATAATGCCAATAATGATGAGAGTCATCTCCTTTTCCAGCATAGCTATCCTGCCTGTTAGTCACTTAGTAGCTGCCTTTGCTTTTAGATTGACTTTTTGTGTCATAGTGCTTATGATCAAGCAGCCCTTATTTTATTAAGTAATGGGTCCCAAAAGCAAATAACTATGCTGGCCATTCAGATGCATCAGTGAGAAGCCACATGATGCTTCCTGTCAATGAAATAATACATGTTTTTGATTTTATAGGAAAGAAACCAAATTATATACCAGTTGCTAAGATATACAGTTCAGAATAGATCTTCTACTTGTGAAATTGTGAAGGAACAAGAAATTTGTTCTAGTTTTGCTGTCACACTGAAATTGCAAGAGTCACAACTATAGTGCATGATATACACTTGGTAAGATGGGGAAGGCATTGAATTTATTTGTGCATTTACAGGAAAAGTATAGTATAAATAGGAAAATTACCAGAGGATTCTGTTATCTATGGAGGATCTTGAAATAGATTCACTGTGGACTGTTCTTCCTTTTCACCACTTTCTGGCATGAGGGTCAACTCTGATATGAAATAATGGATTCAGAGCATATGTGATGGTTCCAGTTGCTGCAGCACAAGTGTTAAATAAACAAATGGATAGACACAACCTACTAAGTAAAAGTAGTTGAAAAAGCTGTGGATCCAGATCTTTGAGGTTTGTTTCTCTTTTATGTATGTTTCAAGAGAGAAAAAATTAAAAATGAGTAGTGTTCATAGCCTTCCATAAATTTCAAAACTTTGGGTTCCTTTGGGTTTTCCTATTCCTTGGGCTTGGTGAACAAGTCAGTCCTGAGTTTGTTTGGTGGGTGGACTGGGATGAGCTACAAGGTACAGAGAGGATAGGGGATGAGGACTGAAGGGGGGGCAGACAGGCATGTTGGTGCCCACGCAGATTAAAGGTTGATCTAAGTGGGGGCGTCAGAGTCTGAGTAACATGAGGGAGGGAGGAGTCTACATGGGGGAGCCACGCGGGATGTGGGACTTGGACAGGGTGAGCATGGCATACATCTGCAAGGTGGGGCTGGAACAATGCAGATTATTATAAATTGGGGGACTCATCAAATAATTAAACATGTCATCAATAAGACAGATTTCTCCTAAGTGGAGGAAAAGTTAAAAATATAAGCAGAGCATCGGGAGGCACACCTCTGAGAGGCTGAGGGAGGAGGATCTAAAGTTGAAGCCAAACCTGGGCAACTTAGCAACTGAGTCCTACCCAGTCTCAATATGTAAAAAAAGGGCTGGGGATGTAACTCAGTGAGAGGAACCTGGGCTTAATCCTCAGTATCACAAAAACAAATAAACTCTAGCTCTGGAACCTATGTTATGGAATTAGAATTGGAGATATACATGAAAATGTGTGCCTTTCAATGTATAAAGATAGATACAGACATATATATTCGTATATGTGTGTATGTGAGTGCACACACTATATAAACACTTTTGTCCATCTAGCTCTATATACGGAGGTAAATGGGGAATAGTGACACCCCAAGAGCAATAAGCATACCCTATGAGTACCCAGGTCTTGCTTTTTAGGTATCATTTTCTACAAAAAAGAACTAAACTCCTTGGAGAAATGGCTGCACAACAAGTACAGGCTGAGTTTAAAACTTTTGTTTCAGAAATAAAGAGAATGTTCAAAGAATGATAAGGGCATATCAAAGGGACACAGAAACCAGCTTGAACAGGCTCCTACTGGCCACATGGAAGCTAAGTTGAGCATCAAAGTAAATAATGGTATTTAGAGATTATAAACTATTGAATAAAATAGGAAACCAAGAGTTCATACTTATTTAAGTAAAGGAATAAGTGGAGTTTTTGAAGGGAAAGGCTATTTAAAATGTTTCAAATACCTTGTTACAAAATACTTGTTAATTACACGAGGGGAGAGAGTAATCTTTTATGGGAGGCTGGCCTCTATCATGTAATTGATATGCTTATCATCAATAAAAGGATAGATTTATAGGATATAATGCAAAGACTGTAATATCACTTTGGTGTTTATGCTAAAGATACCTGATTTTAATCCTGAACCACAACAGAGGAATATTCTATAGACTGAACAGTAACTTACAAAAGTGTCAAAGTCATGGAACACAGGAAAGACTGAGGAAGACAAAAAAAGTCATGAAAACTAAATGTAATACATGATTCTCAATTAGTTCATTTAATATATGAGTTATTATTGGGACTACGGGAAAAACTCAATGAGTCTGAGAATTAGATGGTGACAATGGAGCGATGCAATTTACTGATTTTAATGGCCATGTTTTGGTTATATAGGAGAATATCCTTGTTTGTAGGAAATATCCACTAATATATTCCAGAAGGATAGGATGGCTGGTTAGCAACCTAATATCAAATGGTTTACATAAGAGGTTCTTCATATTGTACTCTCAACTTTTCTGTAAATGTGTAGCTTTTCCATTTTTTAAAAAAGGAAAAAAAGTAAATTTTTGCTTGATAGTTTAATGAGATTAAAAAATTTTATTTGTGCACCTATACCAAGACCAAGTCATAGAAGGCTTTTTGATCATGAACAATTTAGTATACTACTAACAGACAATTTAATTTTTATATTTAGAAAAGAATATTTTTCTAAGCTTTTAAATAAAAAACAAGGGTATTTACTACCACTTGACTCACAATTATAAGTCTGTAAAGTTTAAAAGTTGATAGGAAGTTTAGGCAAATATTAAACATTAAAAGAAAAAAATTAATTAGTTTAGTCTGCTTTAATTTGGATCTGAATGTTTGCTTTTTCATAAGTGAGTCCCAGACATTTCAAAACACATTTATCATAAAAAAGGACATTTATCATTTATATGTTTGGTTTTGTCTCAAAGTACAGACAACTTTAGCACTGGAAAGAAACTTAAGGCAATTGAAAGATGTTGCATATTCCTTGTAAAATACCGTATTATGACTAGAAAAATGTTTCATTATTTGGAATAATGGGAACTACTTGTATATGCTTAAAGCTTTCCTTTGCTTTTATCATCTTTTTACAATTTTAAGAAATTTATAATTTTTTGATACCCTGGACTCTGTAATCATAAATCTTAAATATTCGGTGTACTTCATATAATCAATTTGTATTAATGTATTAAAAACATTTAAAACCATTAGTGGAAAGAAGTTGGGAAGGTCAATAATTTGACTCTGGCAGAAATAATAATTCTAAAATTCATTTATAAGTTCCTATAAATAAATATTTACTAATATTCCTTGTCATTGAAGTGTTTTCAATATTAGATTTCTCCCTGTTGTAGTTTAATTGAACAAAATTTTTAAGTAAAATGGTAAAAGTTTTGTAAATTTCTTTTTACATTATCACAAATTACCCTTATTTAATCTCTATAGCGTATTGACATTTCTGTAGATTCTACACCCTGGCTGTTGCTCCCCATCAACTCCAAGCTCACTCTGTGTTTTATTTCTCTATGGTAAGGGGTAGCAGAGGCACTGACCAACCCACTGACCTGATCACAGATAGGGCCGATGCCTGAGGAGAGAAGGTAAGCTCTAGAAAGTCAGAAGCTCCAGCAGAAATAAAAAACTGGGCCAGCAGTGCCAGCTCCAAGAAAAGATCACAGCCCTTGTAAACTACAGTAACAGTGTGGGACTTTATACTGGAAGTGACTTCTTCATGGCAGACTAGAGTTGGAGAAGAAACCCAGTGCACCCCCTGCCATATAGTCCGAGAGAGTTTAATCAGGCACCATTTTGAGAGGGGTTAATTGTTTAAGACATAGCTACAGAACAACTACATAAGAACTTTTTTCAGTGTTTCCAGTGTTACCCTCCCACAGTGACTGGGGTGAGAAAATCATGGGAGACAGCTGTGAGAGGATGCAGGCTAAACATGGATCTCCTAAGAAGTTTAGGCTCAGGCCAGGAAGGACACAGGGCCCCATCCTCAGTGGTAAGAAGTCAGGCCTGCATGTGTGGCTTTCAGAGGCAACTGCATCTGAATGTGCTTTTTTGTTTTCTTTTTGAAGGTTTAGAATTTTTTCCTTTTCTTGTCTCCTTTTAACCCTTTTTTCTTCTTTCCTTTATTTTGTTCTGTTTCTTTCTTTTTTTCTTGTTTGTTCTTTTCTGTTACTTTTATCTAATATTATTAATTTCCTTTTACTCAATAGGATCCTTTATCTCATCTTTATCTCCTCCTTCTTATCTTCCATTGATTACTTTTTCAAATTCTATTTTTTTCATTTTTTTGCTTACCCACCCTCTTGATTGTTACTAGTATAGCCAGTAAGTTTAATGAATCTTTAGATACTTAACTCTATACTATTACTGTTGAATCCTGTTCTTTTGTTAGTGGAGCTATAGTTGTTACATTTCATAGATATTTACTCTATGTCAATATCTGGTTTGTCTTAGTGTTTATGCTATAATTAAAGATCTCTTTTCTGTGGTTAAGGGTGGTACATTACTGCTTCTTAGGGTATGTCAATATCCAGTTTGTCCTTGACATTATTACTATGGCTGATTTTATTGGTATTTTTGTTTCTATTGTTTTTCTTTGTATGTCAATATTTGGATAGCATTTGTGACACTAACAAAAATGATATGATCTAGTCCTAGAGAACTGGGTGCTGGGCCAAATACACTGCAGCATCCCCTACCGAATAAATGGAGGTGGTTGATCTTGGGACAGAAACAAAAGCTTATAGTTAGCCATGCCCAGAGTGCATCAGTGAAAAGCAGACACTAGCTCCATACTAGCAGCAAACTCTTCCATTGTAGCTAACCCACAGACCTGTGCACATGTGCGCGCACACACACACACACACACACGCATTAAATTTTAAAAATCAATAGAAACATGAGAAGACAAGACAACAAAATGCCTCCTAAAACTTCCACCTTTTCCAGAGCTGATCCACAGGCCATTGAGGGGGAAGAAATCAAAAGCCACACAACCAAATTATATGAAAGAATAACAGAGGAGATTAAAAACCAGACTAATAAGGTTCAGTGAGGTCAAAGAAAATATAACTAAATAGATAATGGATTTAATAAATAAAACAATAAGATTACAGAAAAACACTAAAAAGAAGCTAGGTAAGCTAAATAAAACATTACAAAACACAAATGACTAGTTCAGCTAAGAATTAGAGTCCAGGAAAAGACTCTGAAGAAATTCAGAAGATTAAAAATTCTAGTGGAAGTATGGGCAGCAGAAGCAACCACTGTGAGGACAGAGTGTCAGAAGACGGGGTTACTGTCAGAGACCAATTTTTCAGAGATACATTAAAAACAATAAGAGAACACAAAAAGTGGATCCAACAGCTTCTAGATGATGCAAAGGCAAGTAATATAAGATTAATTGGAATTAGTGAAGAATGAGAAGATGGCACAAATGATATAAAAAACCTGTTGACAGAAATAATAGCACAACATTTTCCAAATATGGGGAAAGAATTTAATGTACAAGTAAGGGAGGCATATAGAACCTCAAAAAGCCACAATCATAAAAAATTCCTTCTACGACACAAAATCCCAGAAGTCCAACACCAACCACATCATTAAAGCTGTTAGACAAAAGGCAATGAATCATTTATAAAGGTAAACCCATTAGAATTACTGCAGACTTCTTAACATAAATTTTAAAGGCCAGGAGAGCTTGGAGTAAAGTATTTCAAGCCCTAAAAAAACAACCTCCAACTCAGACTGATAAATTCTGCAAAATTATCTTCAAAGTTGATGGTGAAATAAAGTATTTCCATGACAAAGAATACATTAAGAAACTCATAACCACCAAATCAGACAAGTAGACAGCCCAGGGATGTAAGGATGGTTCAACATGCACAAATCAATAAATGTAATCCACCACATGAACAGAACCAGGGACAAAACTTACACGATCATCTCAGTAGATGCAGAAAAACCCTGTAACAAATCCAACATCCAATCATGATTAAAAATCCTGAAGAAGGGCCGGGGATTTAGCTCAGTGGTTCCCGTGCCTGCCTCGCAAGCTCAAGGTACCAAGTTCGATCCCCGGTACCAAAAAAAAAAAAAAAATCCGAAGAAAAAAAGGTATAGAAGGACCTTGTCTCAATCTAAAAATAGCCATTTATCACAAACCTACTGCCAACATCACATTAAATGGGGAAAAATTGAGAGCTTTTCCTCTAAAATGAAGAATAAGACCAAGATGTCTACTCTTATTTCATATAGTACTCAGAACATTAGCCAGAGCAATCATGAAGAGAAAGAAATACAAGGGATATGTATAGAAAAGGAAGAAGTCAAATTATCATTATTTGCAGATAACATGATCCTCTACATAGAAGACCCAAAAAATTTCACCAAAAGACTCCTAGAATTAATAACCAAATTCAGCAATATAGCAGGATACAAAATCACACAAAAATCAATAGCATTCCTCTACACCAATAATGAATTCCCTGAGAAAGAAATTAGGAAAACAATACCATTTGAAAAACTAAATACTTAGGAATAAACTAACCAAGAAAGTGAAAGACCTCTACAACTCAAACTACAGTACTCTGAAAAAGGAAATCAAAGAGGACATGAGAAAATGCAAAGATATCCCTTGTTCCTGGATAGGCAGAATCAATAATGTCAAAATGGCCATACTTCTAAAATTTATATACAGATTTAATGCAACACCAATAAAAAACCCATAGCATTTCTCACAGAACTGGAGAAAACAATCCTAAAGTTCATATGAAACCAGAAGAGACTTAGAATTTCAAAAGCAATTCTGGGCAACAAGAGCAAAGCAGGAGTCATCACAAATCCAGACTTCAAGTTATACTACAAAGTTACAGTGATAAAACAGCATCATACTGGAACAAAAGCAGACATATGGATCAGTGGAATAGAACAGAGGATGCAGAATCAACTCCAGGCACACTCAGCTACACTCAGCTATTTGATGTTTGGTTAAGAGGCTAAAAATGTGCAGTGGAGGAAAGAGAGCCTCTTTAAGAATTGGTGCTAGGAAAACTGGATATCCACGTGCAGAAGATTGAGTCTGGACCTGTTATCTCTCACCATGTACTAACATCAAAATGAATAAAAAATCTAAGTGTTGAAGCAGAAACAATCTGCAATCTGCTAGAATAAAAAATAGGTAAAACCCTTGACGACATGGGCATAGACAAGGATTTTCTGAACAAAGCTGTAATTGCAGAAGAAACGACATCAAGAATCAACAAATGGGATCATACAAAATTAAAAAGCTTCAACACAGCAAAGGAAACAACCAGCAAAGTGAAGAGACAACCTGCAGAATGAAAAAAAGTCCTTGGACCATGGACTAATATCTGGAATTAAAAAAGAGCTAAAAAAAATGAGATCCCCCCAAAATAAAAGATCCACTCCAAAAATCGGCAACTGAACTGAATAGACACTTCTCAGAATAAGAAGTACACATGGCCAATAAATATATAAAAAATGTTCAACATCTCTAGCATTAAAGAAACGCAAATTAAAACAACACTGAGATTCCATCTTATCACAGAAAGAATGAGCATCATCAAGAAATCAGATAACAACAAATGCTGACAAGTCTGTGGGTAAAAAGAATCCTTTTAGATTTTTGGTGGGAATTTAAGCTATTACAACTCTTATGAAAATCAGTATATAGATTCTTCAAGCTATTCCCCTCCTATATATCTTCTCAAAAGAGTTACTGACATCATATTACAGTGACCCATGAATACCCATGTTTACAGCAGCACAATTTATAATAACTAAATCTTAGAAGTAGCCTATATGTCCATCAACAGGTGGTATTTATACATATTACACAATGAGGGTACTACTGTGCCATAAAAAGGATAAATTTGAGTCCTTTTTAGCGAGATGGATGCACGTGGAGACCATAATGTTAAGTGCAATAAATCAGACATACAAGGTTAAATATCACATGGTTGCTCTTACATGAGAAACCAAGTATATAAATACAGAGCAACTGAAAGACAGATACTCAGAAATAGGGAGATAGATCTTTAGCAAATGGGAAAAGGACCAAGAGATGGAGGGAGAGGGTTGTGAGGGGAAAGGAAGGGGGCAAAAAAAGAGTTGAGATGTGTTATATACATGTATCAACTCCACAAGGAATGTGATCATTATGTACTGCAGACATGTATTAATAAAAATGAAATAAATACAAAAAGAATAAAATCCTCCCTCTCTCTCCATAGACCCTTAAAGAGTAAAGTAATATGTGAAACTCTTTGCCCATCTGCATCTGTCTATAAAGACCTTTAGAATTGTATTTTATTCTCCCTGTCTTTCAACCTATCTTCTCAAAACTCAGTATTTCTCTTAAGGACATCTATCCCATCTTCTGGTTATTCAATTGTTTTTCTGAAAATAAGACTGAAGAATATTTTTCAATCCATTCAAGATTGACTGTGACATCCCAAGATAAACTGATACTGTAGAAACAGAATGTTCAATAAACAAGCTTTCTGAATTGCCTTTTTGGCCTTTGAGAAAATTTTATATGAGTTGTTTTTCCACTTCATCCCAAGAACACAAAGTATACACTGAAAAATGTTTCTATTCTTTTTGATTTTGAATAAAACATGCCACCTTTCTATGGCTGTATCCCTGAATTAGGTTTCTAAAAATCTAAAGTTAGGACCAGAGTTTGCTTAATTACCAAATCCAGAGTGAGTTTAAGAACCTAGGATGTTTATGGCGTACAATGTTCACATTAATTGAGGTTATTAGGATCCTGTACATGGGCTCTCTTCACTCTACCTATTTCCCCACCCCCTCCCCTCACCCTTGGTCTCCTGGACTTCTTCCCATCTGCAAGAGATCCATCTCCTTGTCCCTTCTATTCTTCCTTCATTTTTCTTAGTTTGTACCTTGCCTTACTTAAATGAGATACTATATGGTGTTCAAGCTTGTGTGTCTGATTTATTTCACTCCACATTATATTTCCCAGGTGCATCCATTTTTTTACAAATGTCTCAAATTTGTCCTTTTTTATAGCCAAGTAGTATTTCATTATATATAGTTACCACATTTTCTTTATCCAATCATCTGTTGGTAGGTATACAGGTTGCTTCTAGGATTTAGCTATTATGGATTGTGCTACTATAAACATTGGTATGCAAGTTCCACTGTAGTATGATGTCTTAAACTCTTTTGGGGAAGATACCTAGAAGTGAGACAGCTGAGTCATATGGAATTTCTATTTTTAGTTGTTTGAGAACTGTCCATACTGATTTCCACAATGGTTGTACTAGTTACATGATCCTAATAACCTCAATGAATGTAGACATTATGTACCATAAACATGAACTAAGATTAATAATGTCAACAACAGTGAAGAGGGGGAAAAGAGAATTAGAGATGGGGGTGGGAGGGAAGAGGATTAAAAAAGAAAGAACCAAGCTATATTATGTACATGTACCAACTCCCCAAGCTGACGGTAAAATGGATGGATTGCAAACATATATAAAAAAAAGACCCTAAGATGGTGGGTGGCTGGAATTTGTGAACAAGCTCCATGTACCCAAGGTGTTGGTATGTCCATCGTCTGTTCCTTTCTGTGGTCCTGAATGTAGTTTAAAACACCTTAATGGAATTTGTGGCAGCCTTTTTTTAATACCAATCCTCAGATTGACAAATAATCAAAACCAGAAGCTCACACATGTTTGAGAGTTAAAGGATCTCAGCTGCTTAGTGGTTTCCAGGCACCATACTTGGTCCTTTCTATCTAAAAAGACTTGATCCTAACTCAGCCTCAGCTGGAACATTGCACCAGTTTTCTCATGGAATTGCAGAGATGGATGTATAATGTCCCCTATGGACACACTTGGGTTGGGTCTATCCTTCCCTTGGGGAAGGCCTCATCCCCTTCCCACTAAAGGAACAATTACTCCATGCACCACTTCTTATTCTTCCTCAAAATTCCTGGTTTAATATAGTGGGTGTTGGTTTTATGGATGTAATAATTTTTACCACTCATCTTTTATTGATATTGACATTAAATTGCTGTGTTCTTTTATGTGTGAGGTAGAGGGATAGTCAAAATTAAAAGACACAACACGGACTTTAAAAAGGTCCCATCTCTCTTTGGAGAAAAGAGATAAACTCTTAGTTCTTATCTGAAGACCTAAAGTTAGTTCGGCCCTATAAAAACCGTGGACTATGCCTTTTACCCAGAGTGTAAGGGTGACTATTCTTCTATGTTCAATCGATGCTGGTGAACTGGCCCAAGTGTTGTCAAATAGGGGCATTAGTATCCAAAGAATGTTTGGAAATAATGTAGAAACTGTTTGGTGGTCACAGTGTGTGTGTGTGTGTGTGTGTGTGTGTGTGTGTGTGTGTGTAGGGGTTCCTACTTTTATTAGGTGGTAGCCCAGCATGCCAGATGTCCTGTAATGTGTTGGACAGTCTCATCAGTGAAAAATTGTACTGTTCAAAATATCACTTGTGTTATTTACTCCTGAACTCCGTCCTGTTTCAGCCACCACACACATGCTTTGAGACTCATGGGAATATGTGTTCAAGAAGTACTGTCATTTTACCTTTGTATAAAATTGCACTCTGTGCTTATAGTTGATTTGCTGTAGTCCTTTATACATGTCTGCATTACAGTCCATCTGCCAGGGCATTGAGTGTTAAAGTCGCCTGTCAGGTTGTATATCTCCTTCGAGGTAGGCTGTCAACTGCCTGAGGGCAGGAAATACGTCTTCCTCATCCTTATATCCTGGGAGTACAACTGTGCACAGAAAAGGTGATACATCAGTATTCAGGGAATAAAACAAATTAGTGAGATTTTAATATGCAACTTAGACATGTTTTGTAGTAGAAATTGGAAAACATAATTTCTCTATTTCCAACTAGAATATCCATGAAATGTAGCAAAGCATATGATGAATGCTGTTTGGAATTCATCTTTTTAAAAAGCTATTCAGAAAGAAATTGCTTTTTCATCTAACACATAAAATCCTTAGTTGTACTTTTTCATGGCAGGATTCCTTTCAGCAGGTAGGTTCAGTAGGTTAACTGTTTTCAACATCTGTTTATGTTTTACTTTGCGTTGAAATGCCTGAAACGGATTGTCATAGAGCATAAAATCCATTCTGTTTCATATACTTTCCCTGATTATTTTCAGCTGTAGAATGTCAACATTTTAGGTCTCTACTCACTTTGCCAATCATTTTCAATTTTTAAGAGTCCCAACATTTCCATTGTTATAGGATCTGTGTCTGTGAGTCAATTAAATCTCTAAGATTCATACAAATTCACAGCCTTCTTATGGCTACATGAAAAATCGATTTGGCTTCATTTTGTAGTATATTAGACTCCTTTGGATTTTTCCACAACTTCCTAAGAAAAGTAGTAACTTATAATCAGGATGTAAAATTCAGAATATTTTTTATGAATAAAGAACAGACATTTAATTGGCCAAGAGGTGGATAACCCAACCTTCCTTTTTACCTATAACCTC
>NW_004624761.1:19112168-19140234 GCF_000247695.1 Heterocephalus glaber
ATATATGATGACCTTTAAAACTCTCCAATATTTGTAGAAAGAGCTCTGATATTGTATCTGGCTTTAAAGGAAATTTCTATTACTTTAAATTTTGTGTTTTCCATGAAATGATAACACTGACATATTTGAGACTGAAGACAAAGTCATCTCAAAAAAGGAGGCAGGATTCTGTTTATCTCCCTTATCAAGATAAGAAAGAGCCTACAATTTCTTTCTGAGATCATCTTCTGAAAATATTATAGAAATATGATCCCCTCACCTTGCTCTGAAGAAAACAGGGTTTATTCTAAGGCTAAAAGATTTTTCTATTGCCTCTGAACACATCTTCTCACTGGAATAAAGAAAATTTTAACTTTCTTCCAGAGAAGTAAATGGAGAAAACTCCAAGTCATATGCTAGTGAGAAATCAGGATTCTGAGAATGTTCTGAACTTGTAGGAAACAATGGTGGTTGGGGTTTTTTTCCACTTTTCTTTTGGTTTACTAATTTCATTTCATGTTTGAATTATCTTTGGTAGAAATAAGACTTTTATTTTTTCAGTCTCTTATTTGCAGATATGGGAATATACAGTAATTATAATGAAGGGATGACTTTATAAGGCCAACTATATTTCCAGGGATGGAGAAAAAATTGCATAAATACCTCTGAAACACTCCCATCCACTCTCTCATATTTCAGATTTTGGCTGAACAATGTTACCCTCAAGACAAAAACACAAACAGGATACACTGCCTGTGTACTGGATAATTATTATTTACGTAGTCTGGATAATTAGTATCTAGGTAAATATTGTGTCAATGTTTAGTCTCCATATTGAGCATTCATTCTGGGATGTATGAATGTGAAACTTGGCAGAGAATTCTCTGGTTCTGTTGTTATCATGTTAATTTTCAAAGAAGAAACCAGGCAGGGCTGGCTTGCAGAACCATGTGTTCTGGTGTGAACTGAATAATTTCATTTTGAGAGAGGGCATGAGTTCTTTGAACTTCATAGGCTTCAATTAAATTCCAGAAAATGGGATAAAAAGTTACTGAAAACCAGATGCTTGTTCTTTATGCTTCTTGGGACACTAAAAACAAACATCACAACAAAAGACTTTTGGGTTTGGCATCATTGATTAATGGATGATTTTGAAGGCAATTTGTTTATTGGTAGAATTGAGAGCTAATATGGAGGACTGGCAGATGCCTGATTTGGGAAGTACCTAAGTAAAGAGTGGAAAGTGAATAGCACTGGTAATTTTTCATTTTAAATGAGAGAGAATAATTGGCTTATTTGTTTTTGGTGGACACAGAGTGGAGATGAGTTAGAGAAACTTCATCTCAAGTACTGAAAAAACAATTCAAATCACATTTTGGAATGATAGTGGTGCAGGAGAGTGTTCCTACCAAGTACCCAGGGGCAAGTGGAGTCTCAGTGTGTGCCTCTTTTTAAGGCAGACATTAACATTTCACTAACAATGCTGTATCCTCACAGAGTTTCAAGGCAGCATCTGTGCCCTATTCAGCCATAATAGCAGGAGTGGTGTTAATACCCTTGGAGACTATTCTTTGTTCTGCCAATGAGCAGAGTGTGAATGCATTTGCAGTTCATTTTCCTACCTAAAGGACTAAGGTGGTAAATTTGTCTCTGACCAACATATAGTGTTGCTTTTGGATGAGTTTTCCTTTTTAATTGTTTCATTATTGTAAGCAATTTCTTTTATGGTTGAAGAGAGATGGTCATTAAGTTCCGCCGTAATTTTGTATACAACCTCATCTTCCCATTTTCATTTGGCTTTGTGACACTATAAACTTTAAAACAATAAATGATTTTAGGTAAATTTACCAGATGAGCATATGAATTAAGATAACATTGGGCTAGTAACATTGTACACCTAAAACCCACAGACTGTGTTGACTAAATATCCTGAATTAACTAAATCTATAAGAATTCATAATTGTATTTAATAAAATAATGGTTTTGGTATCTAACAATATTCTTGGTATAGTGACACATTATGCAGGTAGAATTAACATTCACATTTCAAAATAATCTGCTAATCAGAAACTATTTGTGGCCTCAAGTTTACCTGATCTTTGATAGTCATTTATACAAATCCTATTTGAAATAAAAGTATCAATAAATCTCTATTTCTGAGATATCCTTTAAGAACCAGAAAGTTGATGTTAGTTTCTTTGTAGATAGTATCTTTGGGTGAATATTATCACTTCCAGAGATGTTGTAGACCAAAAGTAGCCTATGTTTAGCAAACCTTGGAATAATCAGAGAATAGATTTTTTAAAATTAGGTTTTTGACTTATTTATATGAACTTAAACCTCTTTTTACCTTAATCTTTACCATTGAAATGACATTTCTTACATTATTTTACTAAGAAGAATGATAACCATGTCATTAAAAGCTAACAATTGGGATCAGGTTTTTCATGAGCAAAATATTTCTCGGAGAAAAATATCTTGAACAATGGAAATTGTCAAAGATTTCATTTCCAAAATTCCAAGTCATTCTTGGGCAAGATTTAAGTTTAATTCTTGATAAATTGCTTGTTTTCTTATGATGTTCCCATTTCTTCAGAAAATAGAGAATAGAACAGTCCTATGATTAAATGCTTCAGGTAGATTTTATTAGAAAATTAGCTTAAGAGATTTTTAAAAGATTAATTTAAATATGGAATCTAGAAAGAATTTGAAAGATATTACAGACAGGCCATTTCCAAAAACAGGTTATTATCCAGCTTTTGTAAGTTTTTAGTCCCTTATTATTCTATGTCTAATCTGGGAGGATGCACAGAAACATGGAGGCTCAGGAAAAAAAATCTGGATTTTTCCCTCAAAAGGGCAGACACACAGAAGAGTGGGTAGTTTTAAAACTCTTATTTGAGGATATAAGGTGTGGAGCTCCTTATAAAAGCTTTGGGGCATTTGGAATCATTTCTATGTGACTGAATAAGCAAGAGCTTAGTCTGGCTTCATAGAGACAAAGCTAGGAAGTGAAGAGCATATTTCAAGATGACTCTATGGTATCTCTAGCCATGCACAGGTTTTTAGAAAAGGGAAAAATTAAGCAGGGCTTTAGAGTCTACCTTTTTTGTTTATTACCTTGAATGATTGTTATTTCATAATTTACAAAGAACCTCAAAATCCTCATCTGTAATTGGATATAATACCACCCACATAATAGAGCTGTTGTGAGGGTTAAGAGCATTTCCATATGCAAAATATTTAGAAGAATGCCTGGTCCACAGAAATGTCATTACAGACTACAATTCGAGCTTGTAGGGAAGAGGAAGAAGACTAGAAGGACAATAATCTCCTCTTTATATCACTTTCTGGAAGTTATACTTGTCCCTTCTAGTTTCACCCCAGGATCAAGAACTTATCCAGATAGTCTCATATAGCTGGAAGAGAGGCTGGCAAATGTAGTCTTCATTCTAGGTAGTTGTTAAAATTAGGCCTAGCCAAAATTTACATTCTGTTTCCAAGATCAAGGGACAGAATAGATATGGGAGACCAGTTAGTCTCTGCCACATGCCAGAAATTTAGATGAAGTGAAGAGAACTTACTTCTGTCTGGGTGATCGTGGAAGGCTTTCTGAATGAGCTGAAATATGAGCTATTATCTTTAAGGATTTGGACTTACAGGGATGTGTGTGGGAGAAATAAGTAATCAAGGACTTTCCAAACTGCGTGTTGCTATACCCCAAATGACTGCAGAGGTTCATGGGAAACTGATAGGTATTTTAAAACTTCAAGGAAAAAAAATGCAGTGATAATTTACATTTCTTGGTCATCCAATGATACTGACTTGAGTTGGTTCATGGTTTCAGGGTTAGTTCATGCTATATTCCTTTTGGTATTGTTCTGGCATCACAAAGCTGGGCTCTTGGGGGTTGTAATGAAAAAAGCAGTATTAAAAGTGTCCATATGGAGCATGGACATATGAAGTGGGGTTGTGCTATTTGATTCCAAGGATTGAGGAGTTGTGCAGTACCCAACAGGTGCACCCATCCCATTAGTATGCAATTGTGGTATTTAAGAATGATGTGAAAATATTTTTTGTTTCAATTTTTGAGTAGTATTTCTCAAAATTACTACTAAGATTTTAGGACATAAATGCTTATAAAACTGTTGGACCAAACTACTTAAGAAATAAATGGAACTGTTGGGCTTTTCTTCTATAGTCACTATGAAAACAATTATGAAGATATTGATAGTGGTGTGAACCAAAAATATCTGGGAATCTCTAATCCATGAGGCTAAAAGAGTTATAATATCAATCCTTTCATAGTCATAACAGATGGTACTTCAAAAATTTTTTTTATTATATTGGTACATTTTAGGTATACAATATAATGACATTCATCATTGGAAATTTGCACCTTTACATAATCTCTCTTGATTCTTATTTTTTCCCCATTCCCCTGCCCACCCTTCAACCCCTCCACCCCTCCCTATCTACAAAGACTTTGTTTCCTTTTTTCTTTTTCTCATATTAGTTCCATTCCCTTCTTTCCTTTCCCCTACCCCTCCCACTTCCCCTTCCCCTTTGCACTATTTCTTCCTATTTCACATTATCTATTATACCTTTTGGTCCTTATTTACACTTTCAGTTTCTCACACTAGAGAAACTATTCGGTATTTATACATGTGTGTCCTATGTACTTCAAAATTTTTGTCCATAATAAAATCCACTACAACTTATTTTGAACAACATATTTTCCTAATTAACTCCAAAGTTCATAATAAGGAGTGTGAGTGTGGAATTTGTATTAATAGTCCTAATAAAAACTAATTTATTAATTATAGTATATTTCTGTGGAAGTGTTAAAGTGTGATATTTTTGAACTATCCCACCTAGTTATAATATTGTACTACTCGTTTAAAAAACTCTTTTGCTAAATACATTTTCTTTGCCAAGGGGTTTCGGATGATACAAGAATAAAACTTTAAGACACTCTTCATTAAAAAGGAAGTTATTTGCACAATTATGTACAGAGTAATTTTTGGTTAGGTGATTTAATGCACTTATTTATGCAACAGATGTTACTTCCCTCCTCACTGTTCCAGTGCTGTTATAAACATTGGGCAAAAAACTGAGAAGTCAAAGCAAGACAGTGTTTGAAGGAAGAAGTGGGTCTCTGAGAATCTGATCTCTCAAATGACATGAAGATGTCATCATAATGAAGACTGAAAATGTCACTTGGATATAGCAACAAGGAGGTCATTGGTGACCATAGCAAAAGTTATCTTGGCACAGAGACAAAAGTAGTTGAGGAAACCTACTGGTGATAGTAGTAACAGTGAGGAAATTTGGACAAAAATATCAACAACCTTTAGCACATTTTGGATGAGAAAGGAGAGAGCATTGGCTGAAGTGGCTATTGACTTGAGGATGGATTAAAAAACCCAGACACTTAAGCTGTTAAGCTTGATAAAAAGCTGATGGCGATGATATGGGAAGTCAAAAAGGATGAATAGAAAGAGAAAAGGAGAAAGAAAATGAGAAGAGGGAGAGAAGGAACGAGATTAGATATATGATTAAAAGAATATAAGACTCCTGAAAAGGCAGGAGACTGAGTGTGTAGCAAAGGTGGGAGCATTAGCTTATGGTCAACTTCTCTGTTGTAACAGAGCAGGAGTGAGGAGGAGTGGGTTTAGCTTTGGGAAGGCAAAGTGAATCTCCCTTTTGATGGTTTTTCAATGAGAACTGAGGTGACTCCTGTTCTTAGAGTCAGAGCAGAAGAGTGTCAGGAGAAAGTTTGAAAAGGGAAAAAGTTTTTAATCAGCAGTTACATAATACTATTGGGTGACTCGATAGCCATATTCAACTCTCCAATTGTAGACAGAGAGCAGATTGTTCTATTTATCTAGTGTTGGCTTTTGCCAGATGGAAGATGGGTGAGAGAAAAATTTAGAGGAATGAGGAGGTTCAGAGCAGTAGCTACAGTATCAATGAAATGAAGGTCCAAAAAGACTAAAGCAAACAGTTCAGTATTTGAAAAAGGAGAAAGATGATAGACTAAAAGAAGATGAAAGAGATCAATGAATAACAAATCCCTAAAGAGTCAGAGAATGGTTGTTGTAAAATTTGTTGAATCAGCAAGCTAAGAGGCAAACATAGTAAAGAATATAGAAGACAAAAATGAGAAGGGCTCCTAGTAGTACTAAGTTGAGTCAAGCAAATATCCTGGTTAGATAGATGGTGTTATTATATGTTATGTAAATTAACATAACACGTTTTAAAATAAATGTAGTTCTTAAGATAAAAGTAGCAAATTTTGCCGACAAAATTAGCAGAATGTGAGAATGACATGCATGGCTGTGTGTGCAGGTCTGATTAGATGCTTGCACCCTGCCCTACCACAAAGAGCTGTGCCTCAGCTTTTACACTTTCAAGGGTGGACAGTAGATTTGGGAAGAGGGATGACACCCAGGGCCAGGATTGCTCAGACCTCACTGCAATGGAGATTAGGACTGTCCTATTAGTTGATCTCATCTGGCATTTTTCACTGGACAGTAGAGTCTGTGTGTGTTACTTGTGTTCAGAGAAGTCTCTAAGGACCTCTGAATAAGGCAGCATATGCAGCAGCAGCCCCCAGTGGTTATGAGTGCAAGAAGAAAGTTTTACAAGTAAGGAGAGAATGCTGGAATATTGAATTTCTTCTGAGTATTTTTTCCTTTTCTCCTTAAAAAAAACAGCCTGTTTCCTAGTCCTATTTTCCTGGAGAAAATATTTGGACTAATGATGAGTATGGTTTCTGGAGGTGAGGTATTTTTTGATATATAGGAGCTATTCATGTGACCCTCTAGCATGTCCTCCATTGACTCTTGTTTTATGGATACTAAATGGAATGTGCTTCACTACAGGATTCTAGCCAGAAAGGACCATGGCAACTTTGCCACCCAAGAAGATTATCCCTGTGATTCTTCTTTAATAAGGAAATTTCTTCTATTGTATAGGAATGCAAGGAAGTTCATAATTCCTTACCCCTCTGGATAGATTTTAAACTCTTTTTACATCTGACAAGGGTACTTTTTCAGGGGTGCTATTCTCAGGTTATGGCAGGTTCAAATGTTTCTCTCTCTATGATGTTTTATCTGATGCCCCAGCAAGAAATCATATTCCTATCTCTTGAATTAGCACTTTAGCTATGAGTCTCATGGTGTTTGTCACTTGTTACCTTGAAATATAGTTATTTATGCACATATCTTATTTCTCTGATAAGACCGTGAGCTTTAAAGGAATAGTTGGTTTGAAATCATTGTTATGTCCATCACTATATTTACCATAATTATTAAACATTCAGTTGTTGAGTGACTGTAGTGGATTCTGCCACATTCTCTGTTGGTCTGTAGACTCATAATTGTTTTGTTTTTAACCGATACATATTATCTATAAGCCTGAAAGAGTACCACCCATCCAATGCTGGTGTTGCAGTCAGTGTACTATCCTATATCATATTGTACCAGTGCTGTGTACTCTTGAAATCACTTGTAAATTAATTATGAATGATCTTACATTGAGTGGTTGCTTAAACCTCTGGTAGAGAGGGAATGGGTCAGTAAAGACATGAACCTAGGAAAATAAACCCCATTCAAGCTAGGACCATAATTTCTTTCAAATAATGTCTTTCCTGGAGAAGTCTTAAAATTACAGAAGATGTTATTTCATACATTGCATGTAATGAACACTGCTTACAATATATTTTAGTGATCAAGAATTGATTCTGATGGAGGTAAAGTAGAGCAGAATGAAGAGTATCACATGTGTCTTGTAACTCAGAAAAACCCATCAAACCTGCCTTCACATTTCTGTGGGAAATGATCACAGACTTGCCAAGGAAGTCCTAATAATATTACAGGGTCATTCTGTCAGAACAAATTCTTTTTTTTTTTTTTCAAATTCTTGATTATGATGAGGCCTAGTATCAAAAGTCATTCATTTTTTTAAAAGGTAGATACTTATTTCAGAGGAGGAACTAGCCAAACCTTGCAATGTATGGCATGGGCTATTGATGAAATGGTGAGTCTCTTGATTGCTGGAATAGCGGAGTGTCTCTGAATACAACTTGGAGGTCTGGAGAGAGCTAGTGTGTAGGTATGGAAAGAGAAGATTAGCTTTGGCTTTGGATATGTTGAGAAAAGGAGCTGCTAACCACAAGGAACTGGAAATAAATGATATAAATTGAAAGGAAGTTCAGGACTCAAGAGAAGTTCAGAAGATACTTGCATGGAGGTTGTAGTTCAGTCTCTGAAACAGAGGGAAAAGTGCAGTCAGAAGTTTAAGAGAGAATCACGGAAACATTTTCATTAAGGCCTGAAGGAGTAGTGTACAGTGGTGACTCAGAACACTTCTAGTGTCATCTCAGACTTTGTTGAAAAAAGTCACTGCCTTCTGCTAAATGTCCTGAATAAATAAATTCCCAGCCATTGTTTCTGGCAGGAGATTGAACTAAACACAATTTAAAGCGTTTGATGATAGTAAATTTATCTGAACAAACCTGTGTTGCCTCATGATGCTGTCACAGCGGAGGGGCTCAGGGACAGTGTGGACTGCTGAGGATGTCCTCAGGGTTGTTAATGTCTAACTGGCAAACAGGCCAGTCTCTCATTGTCCAACTTGTCACCAAATACAAGTGAGTAACAGTTAATCCTGCTGAATTATTAATGACTGAAAACTTATTTTATCCAGATTCATGCCAATTTGGGTTAAGACTAATGAGACAAATAAGAATGATGCATGGTTAATGTCCTGTCTCTATTTACTCACCAATATTTTATCTTCATACTAGCCAATCTTTGCTTACAGCTCTGGGTCAGGGTGAATTCTTGCCATAGTGATTAATAGCTCTTTGGAATAATACTAAACTGGTAAATATGTTTAAAAAAATCAGGCTGGAATACCATTAAAAGTCTGTCTACTATGGAAAAATATTTCAGAAATTGAAGACCTGTTGGTTTGTTTATTGGAGTGATTTGGTGACTAATCTTATTTCACACCCCCAAGTACATGCAGTAAAATCTCTTAGGAATGCAGCTGCTCTGAATGGATAGCTGTAATCTAAAATTTGTACCATGCAGTGGATTGCTTTGCAATATTAAAACCATGTTTCATTTTCTTTTCCTACTTTAGGTTTTGGGAGTTGATGACAGTAACGTGGGGGATGGCAGCTCTCAGAAGCTGGCAACTGTTAATCTTCTTCGCTTCCTGTCGCTGGTCCTGATTCCATGCATCTGTGCTCTTGTCGTTCTACTGGTGATCTTGCTCTCTTTTGTTGGTGGGTAATATCATTACTTAAGAACTACGAAGTCAAAATTGAAATTACCATGGTTTTTAATGGTGATTACTACTTACCAATTAGTTAACCTGCAGTGTCAAATAGTAAAAGGATTAACTGTGAACTCTCTTAGGAAAATATGCCATGTTGGCCATTGTAATCACTCTACTGGATATTGCTTTTAATATTAATTAATTAAAGTCATTTAAGTAGTGATTACTACATTAGTCCTTCTTATTCAAATGGCCAATAAATATGTGAATAATGCTAAATATCTTTAACCATCAGGGAAATACAAATAAAAACTACAAAGATATTCCATTGTATCCCAGTCAGAATGTCAGAATGGCTATTACCAGAAACCAAAAATAGTAATTGTTGGTGAGGTTGTGGAGAAAAAAGAACCCTTATGCGCTATTCGTGAAAATATAAATTAGTACAACCACTATGGAAAATAGTATGGAGGTTCTTCAAAAAACTCAAAATAGTACTGCCATATAATCCAGTAATATCACTGCTAGGTATCTATCTAAAGAAAATGAGACCAGCATACAAAAGAGATGTTGCATACTTATGTTTATTGCAGCACTATTCACAGTAGCAAAGATATAGAACCAGCCTAGGTGTTCATCAACAGATGAATGGGTAAAGAAAATAACATGCACACTTGTGCACATGGATACACACACACACACACACACACACACACACACACACAATGAAGAGTTATCCACCCATAAAGAAGAATCAAATCATATCATTTACAGGAAAATGGATGGAACTGGCTGGAAATCTTCATGTTAAATGAAATAAGCCATGCACAGAAAGACAAGTATTACAAGCTTTCTCCCACATGTGAGAATTTTAAAAAGATGACCTAAAAGTAGAAAGTAGAGGAGTAACTGTTAGGGAAGGGGAAGGGAACTGTCCAGAAGAAAGTGAGAGAAGTGTATGAGGGCAGAAAGGAGGGTGAATATGATTGAAACCCAATATATGCATGTATTGAAATGGGTTTTACAGTGAAGCTCATTACTTGGTACAATAAATATGTGTTAATAAATATAATAATAAAAACTAGTCCTTAGGTGCTCACGGTTCAGAGGAAAAAAATGATTATCACACAAGGTGACATATAATGAAGATAAGAGATATATAAAGGTCCTCAATGTGCATCCACTTAGCTATAAATGTCTCTAGTTTCTCATTCTTTGTGGTTGAGTAGTACTCCATGTTATAAAAAACCACATCTTCTTTATCCAGTCTCCAGTTGATGGGCAATTGGGCGGTTTCCAAGCTTTAGCTATTACAAACTGTGCTGCTATAAACATGGGTGAACATATATCACTGTGGTATGATTCTTTTAATTCTTTTGGGAAGATACCCAGCAGGGGAATAGCTGGGTCAAATGCTCTAGTCCTAGTTCTTTGAGGTATCTTCATACTGATTTCCACAGTGGTTGCACCAGTCTGCACTCCCACCAACAATGGAGAAGGGTTCCTTTCTCCCCATAACCCTGCCAGCATTTGTTATTGGTTGATTTCTTGAAAGCAGCCATTCTTTCTGGGGTGAGGTGGAATCTCAGTGTTGTTTTCATTTACATCTCTTGAATGACCAGTGATGCTGAATGTTTTTTCATATGTTTATTTGCAGCTTTTACTTCTTTGTCTGAGAAATGTCTGTTCATTTCAGATGCCCAGTTTTGAATTGGGCCTTTATATTTGGGAAGTCTGATTTTTTTTTTGTTCTTTATATATTCTAGGTAGTAGACCTTTGTCTGAGGAACAGCTGGTAAAATTTTTTTCCCACATAGTAGCTGTCTTTTAGCTCTGTTGGTGATTTCTCTTGCAGTGCAGAAGCTTTTTAAAAAGATGAGATCCTAGTTGTTGATTCTTTGTTCTAGTTCCTGTGCTACTGAGGATTTGTTCATAAAAGTTTTTCTTATGCCAATGTCTTTGAGAGTTCTACCTAACTTATCTTCCAGCAAGTTTAGTGTTTCTGTTTTAATATTTAGATCTTTAATCCAGTTCAATTTTAGTTTAGCGCATGATGAAAGATAGGGTCTAGTATTAATCTTAGTCAGGTTGAAATCCAGTTTTTCCAACACCATTTATTAAAGAGGCTATCTTTCCTTCAGTGAGGATGGTTGGCTCCTTTGTCAAAGATGAGGTAGCTGAGTATGTCTGGAGTTGTAAAATAAATTTTCTTAGCCACGTGTAGCAGTGCATGCCTATAATAGTAACACTCTAGGAGGCTGGAGCAGGAAGATTTCAAGTTTGAGACCAGCCTACGCAACTTCATGACTTAGAGAAAAGGGCTGGGCATGCAGCTCAATGTGAAGGTCCTGGGTTCAATACTTAGTACCAAAAAAAATTATCTTAGCAGCGAGTTTATAAAAATGACCTAAAGTTTCTTTTCTAACTTTGTTTAATGCTATGAAAGATATGCATGTGGCTTATTAATTTATTTTTGTAATGAAATGAAGAAAAAAGAAGCATTTGAATGGTATTGGAGAGTATAGAAAAGAGTTAATTTTTCTTGAACTCAGAAGAAACATTCAAAAGTCATTCAAAAATGACTTTCCTTTCCAAAAATTCCACATGAGCTGAAGATCACTAAATTTAAATACCTTTCTTTTCTCTTAGCAAATTTCATAGCAGCTTGTGGCTTTTACAAGGATTTGGAATTGTAAGAATCCTAACTTCTTAACTTGTACTGTTGCATTTTGAATATAATTTTACCACAGAGAAACTTCCAAGTCCTTATTTACACATACAGACACACACACACACACACACACACACACGCACAATGTAGGATTCTGTCTGCTCTTCTGATTTGATTCCACTTTACTTATTTAAATCCTTAAATTATTTTCATAACTACAGCTTTTTGGTGCAAATTCCTCAGTAGGGTTCTCAAACATGAGAGTATTTTTTTCCTTAAGCTTCTCAATCCTGAAGTTATATATTATGTTTCAGGCTTTTTGAAATGGTGTTGAGAACTTTGTACACAAAGCACAGTGGGCAGCTGCATCAGCATCATCTGGGAGGTTGGGAGAAATTCAAGATCCAGGGGCCCAGGCCCCTCTCTAGATCTCCTGAACTGTGCTTCCCTCTACTTTCATTGCCTTGCGGTCTGGTTGTGCCCTCTTTCTCTTTTTTGTGCTACTACATTTTTTCTTACCAAGGCTGCCACAGTGTTCTTTGTCCAATTTCTTGAATTTGAAATTCATATGTAGTTGAACAAGACTTTAAAACAAGGAGCCAAGCTGAGCATGATGGGGCACACCTGTAATCCCAGCACTTGGGAGGCAGAAGCAGGAGGATTGCCAATAGTTCCAGGCCAGCCTGGGGAATGTAATGAGTTCAAAGCCAGCCTGAACTACACAAGGGACCCTGTCTCAAAACATAAATAAATAAATAAAACAAGGAGCCAATGTTTTCTGTGTTTGTTTGCATCTACTCCCGTTTATTGTTAGTTGCCACTGGCGATGCTTTCTTCCACTCAGGTGTGCCATCCAGATTTCATCTTCTTGGTGTTGACTTGTCTCCCCTTTGAGGTTTTCTGCAAATTGGCCTTCATTTGATGACTTCTAGAGTCCCTTCTATCTCTCTAGTCGCTCTTAGTTTCCTTAAACTCATCTTTCTCTACCTATCCATTGACTGTCGTCAGGGTGTCTGTCCTAATGTTTTTTTCTGATTTTGCTCTAATACCTTTCCCCATCCATTTCCATCAATTCATTTATCATTCATATATTCAACAAATAATTATTGAGGCCAGCACTGGTGCTAGGCACTTGTTGAGTACTGGAGACAGAGCCCTGCTTAAGAAAGACAATCCTACCAGGGTGCCCATGTGCTGCATGTCAGCAGTGTGTGCCCTGGGAGCACAAGGAAGGGGCCCATTTGGGAGTCTACCAAGGCCTTCAAGAGAAATCTCTAGAATCTCTAAATTGCTCTAGAATTGGGCTTTTTCCCCTTATAAGTTTCACAGGCACTTATATTCAATATGTGCATAATAATAACAACAAAAAGAAGCTCCTACAAACCTATTCTTCATTCCCTATTGTCTATTGTATCAGTCTGCTAGATTCTGCTGTGTATCAATAACAACAAACAATCCCCAAACACTAGTAGCTTAAAAACAGCAAAGGTTAATTTCTCTTGAATGCTGTGTGTCCTTTGCAAGACAGCAGGGGCTGTGTTGATTGAGGTCCTTTAGAGACCAAGTTAAAGGACCAGCCCCATCTTCATGGCTACTGTGCCAGAGCTCTGGAAGCTCTTGTATCAGCAATAAAATAAGTGCCACTCTCTCTAGAAGCAGCCCTTGTTAGTTTTGCTTGTGACCTTGAACTTTTTGCAAGGCCCCACTCAAAAGGCCAGTGTGTACAGTCCCACCATGTGTCCCATTAGAATAGGAGAGAAGAATTGCAACATGTGTTGAACAGCACTAATGAGGAGCACACTTAACACAGATGGGAGCCCTTTTTCTTACAGTCATTCAAATCAGAAATCTTGGAATCCTTTGAAAACCCTTTTCCTCTTGTCCTTATTGTTTTTGCCCCTGGAAGAGCTCTTCCAATGCTTTCTTTGCTCTTATTGCTTTTGTTTGATGCAAGGCCTCATTCTTTTCTCACTTGGATATCACAAAAGTCTTTCATCACTGGCTTGATCCATTTTGAACATCACCTGCTGGCTGCCACCGTGATCTAATAAAGCTCCATCTGAATTAAGGCTCTTCAAAAGATCTTTGTTACAACAAAATAAGTTCCAAAACTTTAACAAGACTTCTCATTCACATCTGGCTTCTACTACTTGCCAGCCTTTTCTCTTATTAGTCCCGCATTTGCTACCCATGTTTAAATACTTTGTCCTACACTTTTCTGCATCTTTTGCTCTTTGTTCTGTCTAGAAAATGTTCCACTCACTATTACCAAACTCCTTTGCCTACAAATACTTTGCTCAAACTAGCAAATATGTAATCCTATTTTAAATTTGTTCCCCCAAAGAGAGCTTTCCTGATCTCAAATGGAATGGCAACTTCTACTCTACTTCTTTGTCACAAGCTTGTCCTTTGCATATCATCCTCCAAGCAATCACAACATGGTTTATATGTTTTACATTTCATGCCCCCCTCTCTGAACTAATATATAAACATCTTGATGTTAAGAACCTTTTACTAAATTTTGTGTTTCAGCAGAGTAAGTATGAAGTTCCTGGCACATAGATAATGCAAAGTAAATGTGTTACACATGGCTACAGACACAAAGATAAGGAATTAATTTTAAAATCACATCATAGGAAGATAAATTCTGCAAGCATATAATGGTTCATTTTAAAAAGAACTATATTCTTTGTCAAGATATGAAGTGTGTAGGAATGTGTATATATGTCTGTGTGTCACATCCCAATCAAATTCTTGGGCGAGTTAATTACTCTTAGTAAGCTTCAGTTGCTTTCTCTTTAAAACTCTGAAAAGGGACTAATTATGTCACCCATTTCATAGATTTGTTGGAAGGTTAACTCAGTTAATGCCTACAGTGAAGACATTTAGCTTCACTTATTAGTTTCCTATTGCTATTCCTATTTCTAATACCAAAAATTGGTAGATTAAAACACAAATTTACTGTCTTAAGAATTATGAAAATCAGTAGTCCAAATTAGGTCTCACAAGATGAAAATTAAGGTGTTCACTCTGGAGGTTCTGGGTGACAATCCATTTCCTTCCTTTTTTGTGTGTGTCTAAAGGTTGTGTACATTCCTTGTCTTATGGCCTCTTTCTTCTTCAAAACAAGCAATGTCCCTTTGAGTCTTTCTCATATTTCATGATTCTGACACATACTCTTTTAGTTCTCTCTTCTGTGCATAAAAACCCTTGTGAATACATTGGGCTTACCTGAATAATTTAGGGTAATTTCCCCATCTGGAGATCCTTAACATAATTATATCTACAACATCCTTTTTGCATGTAAGGTATGTAAGGTAGCATAGTCCTAGGTTCTGGGAATAAAGACATGGATTTTTCTGGGGGAACATTATTCTGCCTATCACAGTACCCAATATTCATTGTAAGGTGGCTTTAAAGTTTGGCTATTATCATTAGAATTATAGATTATTTCTTAAACATAATTAAAATGTTCTTTTGTAGAGCCAAAACACTTTGGAGCCATATAACCTTGATACAGTTGACCTTCTACCAATAACTTTGGAATGAAATTTACAGATCTCTTACTTCAAAATGTAGATTAAGTGATTCACATTTGAAAATTAGCCATTTTGTGATGCTGAGAAACACTTATAAAAAAGGAAATTGTTATTTATTTACTTAGGAGTTATCTCAGCAGCCCTGAGGAAGGCAATTTTACTATTGTTACTATCATTTAGTAACAACTAACGGCTATTGAGAAATAATTGTGTGCCAAGAGCTTTTCCAAGTGTTTACATAGGTGCTGGCGAGTTTGACCCCCCAACAACTACCTCATGAGAAAATTCCTTTTATTTTCCTTATTTCATGGCAGTTGAGAGTTTGGTCAATGTTTGAAGGCTAATAAGGGACTGAAACCTGGGTAGTTAGGCTATTGAACCTGCACTTTTAATCACTGCTTCATAAAAACAGGAGTGTAGAAAATAATGGTGTGACATTAGAAGAATGAACATTTTACTCTGGGCTAGTAGCTTTCAGCATCTCACATAGCTCACCATGGTTCAGGCTAACAGTATTTAGTCTTCCTGACCTCTAATTTTTGTGCATTTAAAGAATTCATAATAGAAGACTAATTGTGTTGGCTGTTGGTCAATTTCCAGAGATGCTTGAAAACAAATTTTCCAGTGAGTTCAGGCCTTAAAACATGTTCGTTAGGCTTTTTGTCTCTCTTTTTTTCCCACCTCTTTCCTGTCCTCCATTTCCTCATACTTTAGAAACATTAGCCACAGCGACTATTTTATATTATCTTTCTCTACATTTCGCCAAATTACTTTGACACATAGCATTGTAGAGCAAGGAAGCTGCCTTTTCTTTTTAAGAAAGTCATTATCCAAGTCAATGTTTCTAAAAAAGCCAGTGTTTCAAAGGGCTGCTTAGGGTAAACAGATGCTATTACCATTTTTACCACTATGGTTAGGTTGAAAAAGATAAAGGAGAGGTTATTAATAAGGCTAATTATTACAAAGAAAATGCTAAGAACAACTGTTGAAATATTTCAGATGAGGACTCACTTTAAGAGAATTGCTCTGGTGTATAAATGTGAAGAGTTGCTGACCTAGATGGAGGCTGATTGGTAGGTTTAGCATGATAAATAAATCGACTTAATGGGCTTTATATATTCATTACAGCCACATTAGAGAAATATCATATTATGTGAGAAATCTCTTTATGACAAAATAACCGAGGGAGAGGGCGACTAACAAATAGATGAAAATGAAATTATATGTAATGGATTAATAAAGTTTTCTATGTGAATAAAATGTATTTCATTTATAATCAATATTATCACATTCAAAATTGTTTGAAAATGAAAACAATGAAATGATTTCTTCATTTTACCCAGTGCATTTGATACTTACTCATAATCATACAGTTCTGGGAGTGTGTTACCTGTATCTCTCGGTCGGATTTAGCTCTTGTGCTCCAAGTTTTATTTAGAATCCTCTGGCAGATGAAATTGTTGACCTTAGTCAGCTAGAAAACAGCTGCTTTTCTATTTTGATTTGGAGTTAATGTTTTCCAAGTGTCAAGCACATGTAGAGAGATTTTTTCCATAGCCTGATATTAAACATTTTATTTATATTTCTTTTGCTTTTAATGGCCCATGGGTCTGTTTAGAAAAGCAAGAGCCAATTAGAACATTCACTGTAAATGGTTTTAGAGAGAAAAAAAAATCTCCCTTTGGTATTTCTATGGATGAATCAATATCACAGTCACTTATTTTCACTGACATGCTCAACTATAATGCTGCGCTCTGGAAACACAGTCTGCAGCCTATTTTGATTGGGTTAAATGTACAACTTCTCTTTGGAAGTTTTAAAGCTTCTACCTAAAGACAAAGCTAGATGACTCTCAATATTTTCAGATTTGAGTTTGTTTTGTCTGCTTAGATGGATACATTGCTAAAGTAGCCAGCTGATAATAGTTTAATGACAATTTTTTATTTCGTAGAATTATATTTTATAACTTCTGGGCATTACTTTCTCCTCTTATTTTGTGCTTGTTGATCTCTATGATTGAAATCTTGGTGAATAGCTGAGCTCTATTATTTTTATTTATATGTTCTGTAGAGTTCCCTGAAGTTTAGTGCAAACTGGGGGAGATTAAAGCTGAAAGCAGGCATATTGTCTCCTTTAGAGGTAGATACACTACCGAGCTAGTGGAGCATGCACCCTGGGCCCATGGAATACAGTGATGAGTGAAATTGAGAAACTGTCCTGGGTCCCGAGAGTACACATCATGGTGAAATTAAGACACTGAGCAAGTAGGGAGGAAACACTGTATGCTTTGCTACTTTTTTTTTTTTTTTTTTTAGTGAGGTAAAATCCTAGGAAATCTAGGTGGGATATTCAGTCTCTAAACCTGAAGTTCTCAAGAGAGTTATCCTTTTCCACAGGGCTGTGTGATTTATGGTAGCAGAGAAACTCTCTTGGCTGTCCTTGTGAAAGAGGGTGTTGTAGTGGCCACTAACTTGCTCTTTGTGTTTGCCTCTATGGAATGGAACATAGGAAAGCAACTCTAGTGGTTTCTTAATATATGTATGTATATCTATGTATCTATCTATCTATCTATTTATCTATATTTTTTTTAGCTCAGGCTGTTCTTGAACTCAAGATCCTCCTGCCTCAGCCTTCCAAGTACTGGGATTACAACTGTGTGCCACCAGGACCAGCTCTAGTAATGTTTTAAAATTTGTTTTTTTTTTCTGCCCCCAGGAACATTAAAAACGACCTATTTTAAATCAAATAAAAGTGAACCTTTGGTAACCGATGGTGAAGTCCAAGTCCCTGATATTATTCTTATAAATACAGTATATAATGAGAGTACAGTGACACCTACTGCTCGACCCACTCAACACCTTCCAGCCTGGGATATGGAAACTCCTTTCCGTGGGGACCAGCATCACAGGAATACAAGTAAGTTGAGGTACTGAATGAGAATGGCCTTTAATGTCTGTTGAAGCCACAGGGAGGTTTTTAATTGCTGCAACCAGTCCTCTGAATTCCTTGTTATCCGCGGAGCTCCAGTAATCTGGAAAGCCTGGGCAAGTGCCCTGCCTTACCCATGAAATGCCAGTGGTTCCGCTGTCCAGATAGGGACTGGATAAGAAATGAGACTGTGACCAAGCCTTTCAACCTGTCTGGGATATAAAAACTATGCTGCTTACTTAATATGAAAGTTCATGCTGATGTTTTAAAGTTATTATTTTGAGATGGTTAGGTTAGTAAGTTAAGTTACTTATGTTGTTGGTTCCTTGCAGGAGAGATCCCCATTACATAATGGATGGCAAGTGGTTTAATGGGGCCATTCCCCTATTTGCTTTTGAGCTATCGATGTGCTCTTCATATCTTGCTTCCCTTTCCCCCCTCTTTAATTGGCTGTGAAAGTTAGTTTACATGTTGGTGACTGAAAATCACACCTTGAGAAAAATGGCATGTGTAAAACTCTTCAGCAGGAGGACAAATGAAAGGATTTGTTACTACAGAAAAAGAGCTGGGAGAAAAATTCCTGGGGGTGAGAGACAGTGATATGGTGGCAGACATCATAGTCTGGACTGTGACTCTGTCCCTTGATAACCTTCAAATCTTGAATAATCACTCAACTTCTAGACTGCTTGGTGTGAGTGGGTTTGTGTGGAAAGTGGCAAGGAACTTCAGCTACGATCCAAACAGAGATGATAGACTGAGACCTTTTCCCACAGTTGTTCTGCCTCTTATTTGCCACTTAATAAGAAGATAAGTTTATATGATTGGAAATTACACAAAGCCCACCCATCCTGGTCATTTTTTTTCCTTTCTTGTTCATGAAACCCACAGTGAGATATCACATCTTAGGTCTGGGATGGAGTATTTTTATTCTGAGCCAGGAAAGGAAGGACTAAGTTGCCTTTTAGTTATCACAGTATATGTTTGCAGGATTATTCTATTTCTCCAGCTTCCAAAAGACAGACTGCCTGGATTCCATTGTTTCATCAAGCCCTTATATGTATTAACTATTTCTGATGCTTAGCATTCACCACAGATTCATAGGGAGACAGGTTCATTATCTGCAAACCAGAATTATGCCAAGTTAAATTTATTTTCCTCATGAGTTTAATTTTAAGGTTTTATATTTTGGTCATGTATTAAGCACTTCATTATTCCTAAGGACAGTGTTTTCCATCGCAAATGCAGAAATAATAAAAAAAAAAAGCAGAGTTAATGTGGTTGCAATTACAATTGTTATTTTCTTCTACTAAGTGGATTTGTTTAGAGCTTGAAAATTCTGTCATTTGTAAAGATTCAGATAAGGTTGACAAACATACACTGCAGCATAAAGAAACATATGGTGGTTATTGCTTAGTTTGGAAATTTGATGGAAGTCTGATCGACTCACTTTTTTCTTCCTCTGGCTGGCACATTGCTTGAGCATATGAGTATAATATGATATCTAGAGGAAATTCAAGTGAAATTATAATGATTAAATGAAAAAGGCTGAAGCCTTTGAATGTGTGTGATTCCATGTTGTTAATATATTTGATATTTAGTACTGAGTTTTAGTGTCTGTCCGCATAGACTCTCAATATATTGTCCACATTAACTGAAATTATTTATTGCAAGGTATTTGATGATTTTTCATACAGTTTACTAATAGTGCTAGCCTGTGATAATAGAGCTTTTGATAGTTTTCAAGACATGTTTGAATATTTTCTTTGTGGTCTTTATAATTAACTGATGAGATTCTCAGGACAGGAATACCAGTTTTTGAGGTATGAAATTTAGTTGACATATCCAGTTATCACTTGCTTAGTAACTGGTAGACACAGAATTGAGTTTCAGATCTTGTGACTCCTTGGTCAGTGCTCTTTCAAGTATTTCATACTTCTTTATGTAATTTTATTACTTTCTTGGGCTAGTCAGAGTGTTACTGAATAAATTTTAAGCTCCAGATGAGTAGAAGTAGTCTGTTTTTATTGGTGTATAGTACATGATAAAAAATTAGTTGAATGAATAATAAGTATATTTAAAATTTTTATTATGTCATTTATCACTTTTGTAAGTGATGTGTGATCATACTTTTGTCACTTGATATTTATTTAAACAATTTTTTAAAAAAGTACTGTGTAATTTTTTTTGTATTACCTTGCAGCAGAGAACTTGTTTTTATCTCTTTACCCATGTATTATTCTCCAATTAAGATATTTTCAGTTCCTGGCATATGTAAAAGTTGTTTAAATCTACTTCAGTTCCAAAATACTCTGGCCCAGACATTCTGTCCTATCTCGATTTCTTGGGTAGGAAAACAGGGCATGGGGCCCTAACAAAAGCAAGCAGGAAGTAGTCTTTTACTAAGAAATTTCCTCCTTGCAGGGATGTGTGTGGAGCTTTAACATCTTGCAGTTTGTAAAGTTTTAACCAGAAAAACCATAGTATTATATTTTGTAGCACAGCTTGGTTTTATGAACATGAAATGAACTTTATGTGACATCTGTTATTTAAAAAGTTTTCATAAGTTGCATTTTAAAAACCAAACAAAATGTGAAAAAGAAAGAAAGCCCCACAGCTCACTTTTACGCTGCTTCAGCAAGGATTGTTTTCCTACGTTGCACCCTATATCTGGGTTTTAAGTTTTACTTTTTCTTTCCTATACATTTTATAAATATTTAAGTATATTTTGAACTTTAAGGAAAGGAGAAAACTCTGGCCAGCCAATACATTTTGGGTCACAGATAATATGGTACAGACTGAAAGAACCTACATACTCTGATCAGGAATTAGAGTGACAAGATAGTGGATTGGTACATGGAAAGCTTACCTTGTTCTGCCCCTTTGTCACATCTTTGATAACTAGCTCCTAAATCTTCTGCTTCAGATGAAAATGCACCATCCTTCTCATTCATTCACTCTTTTAAAATAACTTTTTGAGATATTATTCACATACCATAAAATTCACCTTTTTATTGTGTATAATTCAGTAGTTTTTAATGTATTCACAAGCTGTGCAACCATCATATTTTGATCACTGTAAAAAGAAATGTGATATTCTTTGCTCTTTGTTTCCCCTTTCCTGGAGCTCCTGGCCTAAACTAATCTGTTTCCTGTCTGCATAGATTCCTTTATTCCGAATCTTTTATACTTTGTATGTGGCTTCTTTCACTTAGCATAACATTTTCATATGCATCCATGTTATATAGCATGTATCAAGACCTCATTCCTTCTTAGTGCAGAATAATATTTCATTGTATCATTGTACAGATATTTACATTTTGTTTATCCATTGATGGGTACTTGAGTTCCTTCTATCTTTTTAGCTATCATGAGTAATACAGCTATGTGTTCATGTATAAGCTTTTGTGTGAACATATGATTTCAATTCTCTTTATTTTTACCTAGAAGTATAATTGTGTTCTCTATTTCCTTAATTATCTTTTCTCTAATTGTTTTATCCATTATTGAAGTGGGTATTTATGTCTCCAACTATTATTGTAGAACTATTTATTTTTCCCTCTATGTCTATCACTTTTTGCTTCTTGTATTTGGACAGTCTGTCACTAGGTATATAAATATTTACATTTGTATTCTTCTGGCCAAATTGAACCTTTTATTGATATGTCATGTCCTTGTCTCTTCTAAACTTTTTTGATTTAAAGTCTATTTTTTCTGATATTAGACTAGCCATCCTGTCTATCCATTGAAATTTATATGTTAATGTGTTTTTCCATCATTTCACTTTCAATCTATTTGTGTCTTTGGGTGTAAATAAAGTCTCTTGCTAACAGTATACAGTTGAATTATATTTTTTAAAAAATTTATTCTGACAACCTCTCTTGTTTGGGGAGTTTAAGCCATTTATGCTTAAAGTAATTACTGATAAAGAAGTACTTCTGCCATTTTGTTCTTTGTTTTCTATATGCTTTGGAGTTTTTATTCCTCATTTCCTATATTTCTCTATTCTTTTAGTTGTATCTGGTTAATTTTTTGGTAGTGAAACATTTATATTCATCTCTCATTTCCTTTGGTGTATATTGTACAACTATTTCCTTTGTGATTACCATGGGGATCACGTTTAATATCCTAAAGTTGTAACACTCTACCTTGAATTTATACCAGCTTGACTTCAATTATGCACAAAAATAACTCTATTCTTACTCCACCCTTTAGGTTGCTGATATCACAGAGTTAAATCTTTGTGCATGTGTGACCCAAATCATAAACTAATAGTACCTTGAAATGCATTAGCCACTAGCTTTTAGACTAATAATTGCTTCCTAAAGTGTATTAGCCTCTTAAATCATGCAAAAAACAAAATGTGTGATCACAGACCATTGCTATAATGACTCTAATTTTTATAATTGCCCATGTATTTATCTTAAATTTTACTATTTCACGTTGTTTCTAGATACCGTCTAGTGTCCTTTCATTTTAACTAACTAGCTCCCTAGTGCATTTCTTACAAGTGGTAACTAACTCTCAGCCTTTATCTATAAATGTCTTAATTTCTTCCTTAATTTTGAAGAAGCATTTTGAAATATGTAGAATTCTTGATTGACTGTCCTTTCCTTTTAGTTCTTTAAATTTATTAGCCCACTGCCTCCTGGCCCCTAAAGTTACTGAGGAGAGATCCACAGATAATCTTATTAATGATCTGTTATATGTGACTGTATTGGAAAGCTTGCTATGACAAAATACCTGAGAAAATCAACTTAATGGAAGGTTATATTTTTTCTGTTATGGTTTCAGTCAGTGGTCAGGTGGCTCCATTGTCTCTAGGCCTGTGGTGAGGTAGAATATCATGGCCAGAGGAGCATGGTGGAGAAAAGCTGCTCACCTCCTGATCAGGAAGCAGGGGAGGGGGAGGAAGTGGCATAGAGCAGGTGACAGGGAGGAATGGGCTGGGGTAAGATACACCCTTCCAGAAAAATGCCTCCAGGGACCTATTTTCTCCACCTAGGCTCTACCTCCTACAGTTTCTGTCACCTACCAATAATCTGTTCAATAAGCCCCCAGGATCCAGTCACTTCCCCAAAGCCCCACTTCTGGATATTGCTGCATGGGAACAAACCTTTCAACACATTTTTATAGGACATTTGAGATCCAAACCATAAAAGTGGTGAATAACTCTCTCCTACTACTTTCAAGACTGTCTTTGTCCTCATCTTTTGAAAGTTTGATTAGAATGCTTTTGTGTCTTTTTGAGCTCATCTTACTTGGAGGTTGTTGGACTTCTTGGATGTTTATATTCATACTTAAATCAAATTTCAGAAGTTTTCAGTCATTATTTCTTCAGATCCTCTCAATAGCCCTTCCTCTCTTCTCCTTCTGAAATTCCCTCAATTTCTTGATGATATGTCACAGATCTCCTGGACTCTGTTCACTTTCCTTCAGTACTTTTCTTTTTCTGTCCCTCAGATTGAGAAATTTCCATTGTCCTAACTTCAAGCTTCCTGATTTTTTTCTTTTGATTTTTCAAATCTGCCTTTGAATCCTGCTCCTGAAATTTTCATTTTAGTTATTATAGTTTTCAGCTCCAGAATTGCTTTTTCGTTTCTTTTTAGGTTTTCAATCTCTTTATTATTATTTTGTTCACACATAATTTTCTTGACCCTTTTCATATCTTCTTTTAGTTTTTTTGACCATCTTTTAAACTGTTAAAATCTTTGTTGAGTAGATGTGCCTTCAGTTCTTTTTCTATTATTATTATTTTTTGATACGTGGGATCGAACTCTGGTCCTTGCGCTTACACAGCAGGCGGCAAAACCACTGAGCTAAATCCCTGGCCCTGATGTATATTTTTTTGAATGGGCCATAGTTTCTCTTTTCTATGTATGCTTTGTGATTTTGTTTTTGTTGAGAATGAGCATTTGAGTCTATTAATGTAGTAACTGGAATCCATATTCTCCCCTTCCTCAGAGTGTGCTGTTTTTTGTTACTCTTTTTGTTTATATATTTATTTATTGTACTTTATCTTGGGCACAGATAATCACTTTCAGATTTTCTCCATGCATACAATTGATTTTTTTTTTTTTTGGTACCGGGGATCGAACTTGGGTCCTTGTGCTTGTGAGGCAGGCGGCAGAACCAATGAGCTAAATCCCTGGCCCTTACAATTGATTTTTGATGTGCTAAGCTTTCATATCTGGGTCCCAAAAAGAGAAAAAGATAAACATAAAGGATAGAAAAAGGACATCAACCATTGAAGTCCCCTGGAAGTCTCCTCAGCTGGAGGGATAGAACTTGTCATAATGAGAGAAGGGCAAAAACAAGGACCCCTCACTGCTTTATCTGAACCTTTCTGCTCAGAAGCAGCAATCAGTGATCCAAATACAGATCTTCAGTATTTGGAGGACAGTCTTTTTGCCCACCCTGGTTCCTGCAAGCTATTTGTAGGCTTCTGTAGGAAGATATGGACAGCTGCCTGCCATGGGCTGGGCGGGTACCTGCTCCTGTACTAAGAACTGAAAGAGGTTAATCACAGCTTGCTATCTCCCCTTCTCCTGGAAGCTTCATGCTTTCAATAGAATTAAGAGCTTCAAAATAGTTACATCAGACATGTGCTGCTGGTGTAGTCGTTGTTTAGGCAGGAGACAGATTCTTGGTGCTTCCTATTCTGTCATCTTCCCAGAATCCTCACTAGTGAAAAATTTAATTAAAAAAAATTTCAGGGTCCTCCCTGGTTTTATGCAAGAGCACATTTTTGGAGAGCCTCATTTTTCCATTCTGTATTTCTAACCCCCCAATCATTTTTGCTACTCTTATCCACTCTATTGGTTCTTTTTCATTTCATCTAGTATGGGCATAAATTTTCTTTTTAATAACATGAATGTAATCATGTTACATGTCACATTATTTTAAAGTGAAGTCTTTCTCTTTTTTGTATAAATCCCTTCATCCCATCTCCTACTGTACCATTCTTCCTTACTCCTGCCTTTAGTTAAGCCATGTATGTTAATGACTTAATGTATGTGATTTTATAGCTTTCTTCATGCTCATACAATAATATATAAACATACATTTATACAGAATAATATATATTATAATGTATTATAAGTAATATATTATAATAATATTATAAACATATATATGGTTTTCTGGCATTGTTTTTCAAAAATAAGATAATATTTATTACATATATTTTCTACATGAGAAATATATATTTATAAATATATATATATATTTATAAATATATTTATTTCTCATTTGAGAACAGTTCATTTAATCTACAAGGCAATGACTTAAATCTAATTCATAGGTATAATGACTGAATAATATTTCATACTGGCATTGTACCATAATTTATTTCAACCATTCCCCTAATAATGGACATTCAGTTTGTATCTAGTTTTCTTTTTATTTCCCTCGATGAACTATAGAGAGTATCTTTTCTGAAGAGAAAATGACTTGCATCATGACAATGATGCCATCTAAACAGCAGTGACTTATTTACACTGATAGCTAGAGATGTACCAAAATGCCCTAAGCATATACCCCACAGCCTCTAGGAGTAGAAGTTAACCAACCAATCTAATACTCTAATTTTATTCTTTCCTCCTAGTTTTGTGTTTTTAACATGTGGTATTTCCATTAGTGTTAAATTGACCTCTACAAGAGTATGTAGCTGAAAGGATTAGAGCCAGGTCTTGAAGTTCTACCTGGATTTACTCATCAGACAACTGTCCAGTGGAGGAATTTGAGAGAGGGAGTCTAATTAGCCATACAAAATCACACCAAGACTCTTATCCTTTTTCCCCTGACATTTTCTAATCCTATCAAGAATAGAACCCTGGATAGTTTTACTCAAAAGTCAGCTCTGCTAAACTTGGAATGAGAGTCTGTTTCACATGTGCAAATGTGGATGGGTGAGTGGCTCAGATGTGCTCGAGAATTGTGTCCTGATGATTCTTTCAGAGTGTTGTACAGATTTTCTGACTGGAGCTTTGGGACCACAGAGTGTATTTTGGGGAGCCAAGAATTTTCTGTAAGAATTTCTTAATTGTATGTTTTCATTTCAAAGGTAATAAAAAAAAAAGCAAGCCTCCTCTGGATCACTTGGATTAATGGAACAGATACTCCTATGGAGATCCTATTTATGATTATGTTGTTGCTTAGCCGTGCTGCTTAAACATTTGGTGATTATCGAAAAAGGAACAGAAGCAGACTTGATATTCTCTACTGGAGAACAAAGAATCTGGTATCCTCTACAAAGGATGCCTTTGTAGTATTTCAAATAGAAAAAAGTTGCAACAGACTCCTTCAGCTAGGCAATAGAGTAAAGTAAGCTTCTCAAACACAGAACTTATGCTGCGGCAGACAGCACCACATTCAGGGTGTTTTAGCAGAACAATGACAACATTCATTTTATTAATATAAATAATTTAAATTTTATTAGTTTTATTGTTTTTTCTATTTCAGTCATACAAATTAGTTTTATAGTTGTTTTAGATATGTAGACATACAGAGTTTTGTATCCAACTTTATGTATGCTTGCAAAATGTTCACTCTGTGAAAAATCTTAGACAATTCTTCAGCTTGAGAAATGCTCCTTTAGGACACCTGTGCTCTTGCTGTGCATGTGTCACAACCACGGAAAAAACAAGATGTTTTTTGGCTGAGTTTCTTAACTTTTTTGTGCCATGGACACCTTTCTTATTACTCGAAGCAGATACATGCTTTATCCAAATAATATTTTGGTGATTAAAATAAATTACACAGAAGTAAAAAAGTGACATTATATCAAAATATCAGAAATGGAAATTCATGATATAGTCATATATGTGCTTATTTATTGATACATTAAGTAATGGTATTTTATGGTAGATCAACACTTTTGTAACAGAGAGGAGCATGAATGTTATTTTGAAATGTCTATTACAACTGTATGTTGACATGTAAATATATATGATTTCTAATTTTTTTCTACATTTGTTGCCTATATCAATAATTTAATCATATTGTCCCAGCCTGGAGGAAGGGGCTTCTGAGCCACCATCACATTGCTCCCAGCCCAGAGGAAAGGGCTTCTGGGCCAGTGTCTATCTCACTGCTCCTGGGCCAGAGGAAGGGGTTTCTGGACCACCATCCATTCCTGCCGCTCCCAGCCAAAAGGTAGGGGCTTCCGGGCCGCTGTCTGTCCCACTGTTCCCAGCCCAGAGGAAGGGGCTTCTGGGCCACTGTCCATCGCACTGCTCCTGGGCCAGAGAAAGGGGCTTCTGGGCCACTGTCTGTCCCATGACTCCCAGCCCAGAGGAAGGGGATTCTGAGCTGCCATCCCATTGCTTCCAGCTCAGAGGAGGTGAGCCATGTGGGCACCAACAGCACCCCCTGCCCCAGGTTGAAATGAGAAGACACATAAACAAGTCTCAAAACCAGACTTCCAGACCACCTACAGCAACCCCAAAGGGAAATGAGATGGAACACTCTGTTATTCAACCACCTGGACCCCTTGAACTGGCACAAAAGAGGATTTGGAAAAAATGAAATCAGAAATAATTTCTCAGATAACAGCAGAGACTGTGCTCATAGTACAAGACATGATTAATAAATCTAGAGAGGAGCTCAGGAACATGATGGAATCCCAACATAGAAAACAAATGGAATCCATAAAACAGAT
>NW_004624761.1:19177556-19188200 GCF_000247695.1 Heterocephalus glaber
TGCTGCTATGAACATGGGTGCACATATATCACTGTGGTATGATTCTTTTAATTCTTTGGGGAAGATACCCAGCAGGGGAATAGCTGGGGCAAATGGGAGCTCTAATCCTAGTTCTTTGAGGTGTCTCTGTACTGATTTCCACAGTGGTTATACCAGCCTACACTCCCACCAGCAATGGAGCAGGGTTCCTCTTTCCCCACAGCCCCGCCAGCATTTGTTATTGGTTGATGGCAGCCATTCTTACTGGGGTGAGGTGGATTCTCAGGGTTCTTTTCATTTGCATCTCTTGAATGACCAGTGATGTTGAACATTTTTTCATATGGTTATTTGTTATTTCTACTTCTTTGTCTGAGAAATGTGTGTTCATTTCAGATGCCCATTTTTGGATTGGATCTTTAAATTTGGGGGGGGTCTGATTTTTTTTTAAAGTTCTTTATATATTCTAGATAGCAGTCCTTTGTCTGAGGAATAACTGATAAAAATTTTTTTTCACACATTGTGGATTGTCTCTTCATGCTATTGGTGGTTTCTCTTGCTGTGTAGAAGCTTTTTAATAAGAAGAAATCTCACTTGTTTCCTTGTGCTAGTTCACATGCAATTCAGGTTTTTGACTTAAAGTCTATTTTGTGTGATGTAATTATAGATACCCCTACTCTCCTTTGGTTTCTAATTGCACAGAATATTGTTTTCTATGACCTTATCTTCAAAGTTCTGTGAGTCTTAATGGTAAAATGAATTTCCAGTATGAAATATATAATTAGGTCTTGATTTTTCTTAAATTAATTCAGCTACTCTATGACTTTTGATTGGGGAATTCATTTACAATCAAGGTTATTATTGATAGGTGAGAACTTTTTTATTATCATTTTTGTTCATTGTTTTCTAGTTGTTTTATCAATACTTTCTCTCTTGTTGTATTCCTTTCTGATTGGTTTATTTTCTGTAGTGGTATGCTTTAATTCCTTATTGTTTATCTCTTGTGTATGTGCTATAGGATTTTGCTTTACTCTTGGCATGGGCTTACTTAAAACATCATATAGCTTGAATAAACTATTTTAAGCCAGTAACAATTTTAATTGCCTTAAAATGCTCCCCTTTTACTCACATCATCCCCCCATGTTTTAATATTTTTGTGTCATAATTTACATTGTTTTTATGTGTTCCCTGAACAAATTATTGGAGCTCTTATTATTTTTAACATTTTTCTTGTTTAACCTTCAAAGTTAAAATGTGTCATTTTTCCACTGCTACTACATTATTAGATGGTTCTGATTTTGATTATGTACTTACTTTTACTGGTGAATTTTATACTTTCATAAGTTTTCATGTTACTAATATTCTTGTGATCATATCCAGTTTTAATGGCAGATCCAATATTTTCTTTAGGAAGGTTAATTTGTATCAGTATTGAAGAAGCAACCCTATTGCTAGAATTCAAAGAGGATTCTCTAGAATATTTTACAATGAATGAAACAGGTTACAGTGTTTAAAATGATGATCTTTTTGACAGAATGATACAGAGGGAAACAATAGTCTATGGGATTAGAAAGAGTTGGCTTCAACTTCATCTCTAAAACTTACTATGTGTTACCTTGAATATTTTCTCACCCACTCATTGGCTGTTTCATCTTTTATAAAACAGAAAGTAAAAGTTATTTTATGTGATTATAGAGGACTAAAGAAGGTGTTGTGTATAAAACACTTAGGAAACATCCATCTAGGGGGTCCTGAAAGATCTTTAATCCATTCCCCTATCTTTAAATCATTTTGTTTTACTACAAAAACAACAAATGGAAATAAATTTAAAGAGCTTTTCATATTAAGAAAATTTGAAGATATCGGTGATTTTAGGGTTTTACTACATAGTACAGTTATCTCTGAATCCTGCATTGTATCCTTGCTGAAGATACTTCCATTGCTCAGAGATAACTGCACATGAACATTATTATGAAGGCACTGTCTGAAGGTCTTTACCATCACTGACAGATTCGATCTTCACAAGCATATGATTAGCATTACTGTTATTTCCACTTCACCAACTAGGATTCTTAATGAGGCCAGGATAACATAGCTCCGTGGATGCTTGAGCTGGACATAGCAGCTTGGCTGAATCTGATCTCTTGGTTTCTGATTCTCAGTCCTGGAGTAGCTAATGTTTATGTAACTCTGGTAGTGCAGAGATTGCTCCTACTCTGTATGATTTGTACCCACATTCTCTTCAGAGTTCTTTGAAGCCTTCTAGTGTATGGTACTCAGCTACTCATCTTTCTACAGCCTTTATAATTCATAAACACATCCTTTTTTCTCTCCTATAATGGAGCCTCATGGTCAAGCAATCAAGTATGACTAAGGATAACAAAGATATAGCCAGGGAAAGCAGAGTCCCCTCTTGTACTTCCCATTGCAGTGCTATAGTCCAGAGGGTAGTCTAAGATAGGAATTAACGTGAGGAAGGAAACAGGGTGGGATAACTTTCCAAACCACAGTGAAATAATAGTGGCAGTGTTTCTCATTAGTATTGGTGCCCTTCAGTCTCAGATAAATTGGCTTTTTCATATTACTTCCACAATTTTCAATAAAAATACCTTTTGAAGTCAAGAGTTTGTCTCATTTAATCTACTCATTTATCCAGTGAATAGCTATTGGGTGTCTATATTTGATATCCCAGTGGTATTCTTGTGACAAAATCCCTATTCTAATGTGGGAGGATAATGGGAACAAAAAATAATTAAACAAGAAAGTACAGATGGCTCCCAACCTACCATAGTTTGCCTTATGATTTTTCTACTTTATGGTGTTGTGAACATGATACACATTCAGTAGAAACCGTACTTGCTTAATTTTGATCTTTTTCCAGTCTAGCAATGTGTGGTTTAATACTCTCTCACACTACTAGGCAGTGGCAGCCAGCCTCAGCTCCCAGTCATCAATGCAGTTATGAAGTTAACAACTGTTACTCCACAGTGTGCTGTGTTGCTATATTGTTAGACTTGGTATACTGAATTCATTTTGGACTTACAGTATCTCCAATTTATGTTGGATTTATAAGGATAAAACTGCATTTTAGGCTGAAGTACATCTGGGTTAGGTAGTGCTGATGTTGTAATGCAAAGAATAGAAGATGATTTTAGGACAAGATACATGAGCACTTTTAATGGGATGCCTATGGGAATGTTTCCTGTCCCCTGAAAAGGCTAGTTTTCTGCTGTGGGTCCTTATTCTTACAGGGTCATTTAACTGCTATGATAAATCCGGTAATGAGAAGGAGTTTGTTTCTCTTTGATGTTCTTATTTGATCATTATGAATCCTCAGTAAGTATGAAAAGATGACAACTTAAATATTATAACAGAAACAATGAAGGCAGGATGTAATGAGCAACATATCTGAGTGTGACTATGACTTAGTGAAAAATCAAAAGGCTGAGTCAAATTGTTTCTTGGCATCTGCATTTTATAATATTTAAGCTGCTAGTATATTTAGTTCTGGTGTAATTCTTAGAGGGGAAATTTGCTTTCAGAACTGTCAACCTAAATAATGATCAGATAGAAATTCTCCAAAGACTAATTAAGTTTACTTGTGAATAATAGATCTTTGCTGTGGGAATCTGCCTGCCATAGTGAACTTTGTGCTTATCAAAGAATCTGAGGCAAAGGGAAGCTTTTTAGGTAAAACAAGGATTACATAAAATATTTTGAAACAATCCCCCTTAGCTACAAGGATCAATAATGATAGTGGCGTAAGCTCAAGATTAAATAGCTGTTGGACAGATGTTCTTGCAAAGTAGGAGGATAAGTTGTGTAAGTTTGTGATGGCCTTTGTACATGCTGTGATTCCCACAGCCTTCTGTGACAGTTATTATTATCAGGCAGTTGTGTGTGAGAAATCTTCCTTTATGCCAGTCTGGATTTTTTTATTTTTTTGTTAGTGTTGACACAGGCAACTCCATTTTGATTCTGACAACTTTCATAAAACTAATAGTCCTAGTCCAGTCCTAATAAGAATTGGCTTATTGTGATGTTAGTCTCCCCACAAGAAGGCATTTCTGCTTCTTTGATTCTTTCTGAGAATTATATTATGCATTTCATTATATATGTCAGGTAGTATTCATTTACATTTACTTGCATATTCTTTTATCTTCTCCTACTACTAGGCAATAACCTCCAGAAGAACAAATACATTGTTGGTTAGCATCATTTGCTTTGTTGCTAGAGAAATACCTGGCAGAGTAGGAGTGCAATAGAAATTTGTAGAATGAAGAGTGAGCCAGTCTGTGTTTGTGGAACCCAGGGGCCCCCCATTGTAGTAGTGGTGTAGTCCTGGGTGAAATGATGGCTTGAACTACAATATTCAGAGTTGAGAGGCAGCTGTTGGTAGAAAAAGATTTAGTCTTGCGGTAGGATGACTTGGGTTAAATTCCAGCTTTGCCATTAGTGGCTGTGAGGACCTCGGGCGAAATCACTTAACCTTGTTTCCTCAGCTGTGAAGCAGAGATAATAACTTGTTGGGAGGACAAATGAGCCGAAGTATGTGAAAGGGCTGAGTACAATGCTAGGAGTGCTATAGCTGTTCAGTAAATACTGGGGACAAAGAGAGTGAATGTGAATGTGAGGGTGAATGTGAAAAGTATAACCAGAAAAAGGATTTAAACCAAAGAGGTAGCAATAAAAAGATAGCATATGAAAAACAGCAACAAAATTAATGACAGATTGGATGAGAGAGATAAAAAGATTTTGAGGAAAAGGCCAGCCCTGTCATGACTTTCTTCCCAAAACATTTAAAAAAGGCTGTGTACAAAGAACTCTGCTTTACAATCTTATTGAATTCTCAGGGTCTGGAAGTAGGACAAACAATGCAGAAACATCCATGGGGGACACTTGTGAAGCAAATCTACGAGTTAAAAATGAAGCAATGTGGGCACATTAGGGCAAACCAACTATGCTTTGATAAAATATGCACTGCCTGGCCTGCAAGGGAATCCATACCACTAGCCCTTGCATTAGGTGTGCAACTGTAAAGGAAGTCAGAAAGATTAATGAGGTTTCCTATTAGAATATTAGATAAAAGGTAGCAAAGTTTAGAAAGTTGACTTTTTATTTGACATATGTCCTGTCATATAATGTATTTTAATCATTGAAGTTTAGGCATTGTTTTGCATTTATTTTAAAACGTACTTTTTATTTGGTTCTAAGAAGCTTTTAAAAAAGAACTCACTGTTGAAATAAAGGCCATGAAAATAAAAATCAAATATTTACTCTATGAATTGAAAATGAGATCATTTGTAATTAAGGATAGAAGAGAATGTAAGTGACAAAATCATTAGCGTAAAAGACTCAGTGCAGAAATGTCTAGTAAGTGAAACTACAGTTTTTCTCCCCTTAAGCTGATCAAAAAGATTGACTATGGAGATTGTCACTTTAAGATTAGTTACCCAGGACCTTTGAGCCTACCTTTACTTGTAATCATATATTAAAAAAAATCATACAAGTAAGAATTTCTAACTGTAAATCACCTAGCCCCCAAATAGGCAAACAGAATTTATTATAATTTCTACATAAATATAAGGAAAATTCCCACGAGACCTCTCTTTCCTTCTTAGAGTATCTAAAAAGATTAACAATGAGATATGAGTGGGAAAGCTTCAGTTTGATCTAGTTATTGAGTTCAGTTACATAAACAAAACAAAACAAATCATTAACACAGTTTTCAGCAACATTTTTATATTTTTAATCCTTTTCCCAAATTGAGACCTGTCTTATAATCAATGCATGCTCTGAAAATTGTTACTAAATCATGTCTTACTGGCAATAGTATTTTAGAATTGAGGCACTTATAAGAATAAATATTTCTGTTTTACCAGAAGCACTTTGCATCCGGAAGCAATTTTGTTTGGGAGGTCTGTTTTTAGATTCTCCTCCTCAGAATACCACTTGAAATAAATGTTCTTTAAGAGAAAGCATACGAATCAAATAATAATGTCTACAGGGACAACTATGGTTAATTAGAGCCACTGTATTTTGTATGTGATCTTATATACCAATCTTGACCTCTGATTTCTGTTAAAAACTGTAGTATGTTCTCAGGGAAGAAAAATAACTTTGCTCACTCTCTTCTTCCACCCTATGAAAACCAAGATCAGTGGAGAAGCAGCACTAAGAGAGCTCTTTTTCAAAAGTGCCCTTCCCCTCTTCCACAGAGAAGTGTCTTTTCTGGAGGCACAGCATGCAGCTGGCTTATGAAAACTCATTTCTCCTGGTGAGAATGTATATACAGATAATACTAGAATTACATGTTGCAAAGACAATGGAACATTCTAGGAAAAAATAATATTTGACCCACATGTTCAGGCAGGAAGGATAGGAGGAAATTGAGACAATTACCTGCTATGAAAGGGTTGAAGTCAAAAGCCTTAGAAAGTAATTCCCTTTTGAATTTGTTGGCTATGTGCAAATTCTTAACTAAGTCTTTTGAATTTTTCTGCCTGGACTTATTTTGCAATTTAAAAAATTTTGTAATATGCAATTATGAATCTCAGTCATTGTATTTTAATTTTTCTCTACCAGTAGTACCCTCTTACATGCCTTCTGCCAATCCAAACCTTGTATCTTTCAACTATCAAAATGAATTCTTTCTTTTACCTACATCTTCCCTCATCATTCACTGCACTTTAAATTCTTGCTCTTTGCGATTTCTTCAGTGTTTGTTGACAGATTCGGTGCAGTAAATGTTGCCCTAAAAGGCAAGGGCTGGGATACCAGTCCCATTTCTGTTACTCACCTGGTGTTTTTATTTAAATCACTTTTTTTGTCTATTTACTTACCTATTTATCTGTCCATTTGTATGTTCTTCCATCATCTTTCTGTCTGCCTGCATATTCTGAGTTCCCTAGCTTTTCATTTATAGTGAGAAAACGTGTTATATTAAAAAGATTGAATTTTTTGATTTAACAGTGCTGTGGAAAGCCATTATAAACTTATGACATTCTTATTTCTATCTATACTAATTGTTTTGAGACTTACTTTTAAGATTTCATGTTATTTTTTCCATCATTTCCCCAATATCAGTTCTCTCTTCCCAAAGAAAATAGGTATCAGAGAAAGAAATATCTTTTTCTTCTATACAACCCACTCTGCCATGAATGTGGTATAGTTAGTTAACAAAAATATGATTTTTCTTTCTATCTTGTGTTTTTCAAACATCTGTCAATGGCCAATGTTTTCTTTGGCTAAATGGGGAGAATGTATCTTTTGGTCATCCAATTGATTAAAATATGTCTTATCATCAAGTGTACTGATTTAAAAGCTGATAACTTCTAAAAAATAATATAATTAAAACTAGTTATAAAATGTGGTGAGCACATATGTGTGTATTATATATTAATATAAATACAGGCTGCTGTAGTAGTTTGGAAGTGGTCCCTCAAATTTCTTATATTAGAGACTGAGTCTTCAGAATCATATGGAAATGCTATTTGGTGTGTGTGAAGGTCTTTGGGGAGTAATTAAGATTAAATGAGGTCTTGAGGGTGAGGTCTGTATGGGCAGTTAGTGTATTTATAAGAAAGAAGAGAAAGAGAGACCTGAGCCAGCAAGCTGGCTAGCTTTTGCAGTGTGATGCCCCATGCTGCCTCAGGACTCCAGAGTCCCCAGCAGTTCTTACCAGATGTGGCCCCTCATCCTTGACTCCCAGAACCACGAGCCAAAATAAACCTCTTTTCTTTGTAATGTATCCAGTTTGTAGTATTGTGCCACCAGCAACAGAAACTAATACAAAGACCTTGTGATATTATATGTCTTTTAGTGTCTTTCTTTCATGGCATAAGAACCCTCTTTACATTAGCTGAAGTTGCCTCCAGATGGAAGTTACTCAGTAGACCTAGGTCTCAGGTTTGGAACGTCCTTGCAATAGCTATGTACCGGGTTTCTCAGCCTTTTGCAGTGGAGTTTCCTCCTGTGTCATACAGATCTGATATCACTTCATTGGCTTGTCCAAATGAGTTAATTGTGAATGAGAGAGTCTGCATGACTGTTTTGGTGCTCAGAATGAGGTTAATTCTCAGCAAATGCCTTCTTGATTCTGAATTTTCTTCAAATGCTTTCATGTTTTTGGTGGAGAAATATTTCCTCTCAGCTCTTATAAGCAAGCTTCTCTGCTTGTAGCACAATACACACAAGTGTGGCACAGAGTCTAGTCTGCTGTCTGTACATTCTCCCTGCCCATAATGTTCTTTCCTACTAAGATGTATTTTACTTTCCCTCACTAAGTAACTTGATGTCATCTTCTTGAAACCTCCCCAGAACATTATACCTCAGCACTTATGGGAAGTGAAATATATTTGTACATCTATCTGTGGTCTGCTTCCATATTTTTACTTTAATTTTTTGCCTTTTAATGTCCTTGCTTCTCATTTTGTATTTTGAATCTGGTGAACTACAATGAATGTGTTGTGTTCTTAAATTCTTTGTGTGGTCTATTCTAAGATCTGAGATAGAAATTCCATGTGTTGTTGGTTGCCTTTGAAAGTAGAAACCATATTTTGATTTTGACTCACTAAGCTTAGCACATTTGGGGCCATCACTGATCTAACAATAAGGAATTGTATTTTTTCATGAAGGGTGAGATCCATTGATCTAACAAGTACAATCTGGTCATTTGGGAGAAATGATTCCTATGGGGATTGGGGGGTTTTCAGAGCAGTTTGAAAAAAAATGATTGGAAATCAGTTTGGAAGGAGGTCTAGAGAAGACTGTGAAGTGATCTGTCTGAATGAAAGAAGCAGCGACTATAGGGCGTATTTATTCTGTATTACAGATGAAACGTTAGTCTGGCCATTGCGTAAGTGATGCAGCCTGATATTTTAGCATCATTTTATTAAAATGGAATTAGCCTCCTGTTTGGAGAGAATATTCCTTTCATTTATCTGGGAATTATACAGCAATCAGAAAAGATGTTCCCTTTCTTTGTAATCTTTTCCTCCCTAAAAATAGAATGAATTCTGCATTTCTAAAGTGGAGATTCTGCTTTTAAACAGTAGTTTGCATAAACAACAATAACAAATTTTAAACTTTCTCCTTTTTAAATAAAAATAACAAATCTTTATATAAACCAATGAGATAATAGGGAATAGAAAGAAAACTACAATAATCTCCTGAAGTCCCATTATAGGGACCCATTCCAGCATTTTTATTTACAATGGACCAACCAGAGAAGTTTCTGGAATGAGAGAGTTGGAAAGGCCATGGATGCGCTGGTGCCCAGAAGAACCAGCTATGAAAGGAGAGAAAATCAGGGGCTCTAGACGACCTTGAACTCTGAAATAAGAAGGATTGCCAATCTTTGTATAACTGTATGTTTTCAGGAACAAGATCATGGTATACAAGTTGTTTCGTGACTTGCTGTTTTTCTTTATTATGAGCATCACTCCGTACGATTAAATAATTTTCTAAAGCATCTCTAGACACTTAAAGTATTACACTTAAAGTATTACAGTTAAAGTATTCTTTGTTTGTTTCCTAATGTTTTAAACCAATCCCCTTTGTTGAATATTTAGGTAGATTTATGTCTCTTAAAAATAGTAAACTATGCAGAAATGAAAATATCTGTAGATAAATCTATGTTCAGTCATGATGATTTCCATAGGACAAATATCTAAAAATGATATTGTAGTGTGAAAGCAAATGTATATTTAAAAATTTTTTGATACATATGATCCTGCCCAGCTATGAACTCAAGCACTATTTATGAAAATGTGTATTTTTCTACATATTTTCCCAGAACACAATTGATTTACCTCTGTAAATATTAGTGGATTGATGTCATTATATGCACACATATATTCATACTTATGTGTATATATAAATGTATGGTATTTGTATTAATTTTTACTGTAATAATTACTTATAGAATATACTTTTTCTTATCAATACATTAACCTGTTATGGCCAATGAGTCTGCAAACATATTTCTGATGTGTCTGCTTCTAAATGTCACTGTCTTTATTTCCCAGGTGCCTGCATGAACATCACCCACAGCCAATGTCAGATGTTGCCCTACCACACCACACCCACATCTCTAATCTCAACCATTGAAAACATAGAAACAGAGAAGTTCCTCAAGTTCTTCACCTACCTCCATCGCCTCAGTTGCTATAAATATATTATGCTATTTGGCTGTAGTCTCGCCTTCCCTGAGTGCATCATTGATGGTGATGACAGGTATTTGGAACCAAAATCATTCCATGATTAAGAATCCATTTGGAATCTGGGGACAAATGTCCAAGAAGAACACAATAATCCTGTTACCATCTTTTATTTTTGTTGGCATTGAATGAGAAAAAGACTCCCATTATTCATAACCAGTTGTAATTCTTTTTTTTTAAATTAATTTTATTGGTACATTTAAGGTATACAATATAATGACATTCATCATTGGGATCCTGTACCTTTATATGATGTATCTTGGTTCTTATTTTTTCCCCATTCCCCTGCCCTCCTTTCAACCCCTCCACTCCTCCCTATCTAAAAAGAGAATGTCCATTTTTTTCTTTTATTCATATTAATTCCATTCCTTTCTTTCTTTTCCCCTACCCCTCCAACCTCCCCTTCCCCTTTGCACCTTTTCTTTCTCTTTCACATTATCTATTATAC
>NW_004624761.1:19197101-19210742 GCF_000247695.1 Heterocephalus glaber
TTGATAGTTATAACTGATATATATTGAGTTATCATTGTCATGACTTTTTCTTTTTCTTGGATTCTCCCCCTTTGCTTTTAATTTGTTGTTGTGTCTGATGGATTCATTCTGCTTTGCTTCCTGGGGTTGTGATCCTCCTTGTCTTTTCCTAGAATTTTGTCTAAAATTTTTTGGAGTGCTGATTTGGTATTCATGAAGTTCCTAAAATTCTCTTTGTCATGGAAGTATCTTATTTCACCACCAAATTTGAAAGATAGTTTTACAGGGTACATCAATCTGAGTTGGAGGCTGTTTTCCTTTAGGGCTTGGAATATGTCACTTCAAGCTCTTCTTGACTTGATGGATTGTGTTGAGATGTCTGCTTTGATTCTGATGGGCTTTCCTTTGTATGTGATATGTTTCTTTTCTCTAATCTGCTTGTAGAACTTTTTTCTTCTGTTGGATTTCTGGAATCTTGACAATTATATGCCTATGTGTACATTTTTTTTTAATTGAGACTAGTTGAAGTCTTATATGCCTCATTTACCTGTTTGTCAAATTCTTTTCCCCTGCTTGGGATATATTTCCTTTTAATAAATGTGTGCATCACATATAATTCCTAAATATGGAAACTTAATTGACAAACGATCTGGGTGGTCCTAAAATATATGGGTTAGAAAGGAATGCTAAAAAATTTGCAAGTAACTAGCAAGAAATTTGCCATTTCTCTTTCAAAAGAATAAGAGAAGTTTGTAGATGTCTTTTTGATGCACTGAGTACACATAAAGCTTCTGTGTTTGGAAGAGGAAGTGGGTATTGCAATCACATGCTCTTGATATGCAACTAATGCTTGTCCCATTTTGTTCAAATTATGGCCTTGTGATCTTATCAGAGTTGAGAATCCATTTGGAGTGGAAAGCCCAGACTTCACTTGGCTTTTAGGAGATCCTGCTGATTTTTAATTATGTCACTCATTTGTGTGTTTTTTTTGGTACCGGGGATCGATCTCAGGACCTTGCATTTACAAGGCAGGTGGTGGAACCACTGAGCTAAATCCCTGGCCCTACCACTCATATTTTTATGCTCATGAAGTAATAGATTAGAATTAGGAATTTGAAACGTTGACTATTGACTTTTTCCCCTCAAGAGTATTAATTTTCTGCAAGGTTCTTAGCAGAAATGCTTAATACCTAGGACAATGAAATAAAAATTCTTTATCTAGCCAGATGAGTAGAGATTAAAGATTGTATCTCAAACCTAAGAATTATATAGCTATTTTTGATAGTTAAGATCAATGTTTATGTTTGTGTTGAAGATCAAATGAGCATCCTAAACCACTATATTTTTCCAAAACTGTATATTATGTGTGTTCACTGGAGATTAAATAGTTAATCTAGCAATTTTAGAGAATACACTTGAAAATTTGGGGGCAGATGGAACGACTCTTTTTGCTTACGTGTGTACTTTCTGTCTTAGTTTAAAACTCCATAGTAACAGAGAACTTATTGACTGTGTCCATCATTATATACCAAGTATTCAAACATTGCCCAACAGTGTACAACAGTGTGTAACAAATATTTTTTGGAATAAGTAATTAAACTCTTTGACAAAGGAGACATCCTAAATGTCTTGATCAATGAGAGCTCAAAATGTGCAGATTATAGTTATACATTTTTGTGTAATTTGTATGTTCCTAAAAATTTGTGCATAAAGCAAACCTTATATGTATATTAAACTTGCAGTTTACAGTGATTTGGATGACATTTCCAGACATGATTTAGCTTCCTTCTGAAAGAGCTTTAGTTGGTAGAAGAACCAGCTGAGAGTAACTTCCATTTCTCTGTCACTGTGAAAATCCTGAATCTAATAGTTGAGAAAATATTAGGTTATTCATGAGGATTGTCTTAGTGGCTTTGTGCTTTCATTTTAATACTGAATCATACTTAGTTAAAAAGAGTCAATTCTAGGATTAACTCTAGTTAAAAATCTTAGACTTAAAGTCTATTTAAAGAACAGGGGGGAAAAAAGCATGATAACATGTCTGGAGGATAATGACCAACCTGATGGTTAAGAATCTGTCCGTGTGAAGAGTAGTTGAGGAAAGTGTGAAGTCCTTGGGATGTACTAATGTTACAACAAAGTGAAACAGCTCAACATTACAACCAAGTGTTCCAGCTATCTGAAAATCTCTGGTGGCAAAGAAGTTGGGCAGCACTTGAAGAGACAGAGGGATTTTTTTATTATGATGGCAGATTCAGAGGAGTTCAACTCCAAAGTCTGTGCCCCAAATAGCAATGCAAGCAGCCTTATATAGAAATCTTCAGTGTAGGGAGGTGTGGTAGATTGGCTTCCTATTGGATTAAGGCCTTTCAGAGTGGCTCATGGCACTGGTGACTAAGGAGATCTAAAAACTCATGAAACAAGATGAATAAAATCAAATGTATCACAACTTTTCTCAGGGCCAGTTATACATTTGCTTCAGAAATAATAGTGAGAGAATACACTTGGAAGTTTTCTGAGGAGTCATTTTGACATCTGATGGAATGTATCCAATAACACGCATGGTCGCCTAGCTGTCTTCAAAAAGGATGGGCTGAGTTAATTACAAGACTTCTTCTTTGCTAATAGGATTTTGCAAATTGGGACCCTGCTACCCCAAACCCTCTTTCTTTCTAGTGTAACTAAAATATGTCATCTTGGGGAAGTGATAAATTATCACTTGTATCCTGTGCATCTTGGGTGGCTTGGTCTTTGCTCAGAGTTAAATAATTCATGGTAGAAAATAGAAATTCTGATTCCAGATGTTAAGTTCTGCCCCCTTGTCATCCTGCCTTTCATACTTAATTCAGTGAGTTTTATTTCTAAGGTCTTGGTAATAAATCTAGATGGGAATCTTGCTATGTTGTTGTCTTCCATTTATCTTATGTTCATCTTTTAAGCTTTTTCTTTTGCTAAAACCTTAAGTGTAGTATTAAAAACTAAAAAAAAACACATACTTTGATTCAGCCACTAGTGAGGAAGAAAAATAATGTTAAAAGAAACAAAAATATTCAAAATTTCTCTTTTAGAAAGCACAATTTGCTCATTTCTTATAAGCACCTTAGAAATCTTTACAAGAATAGCAGAGTTCCCTGGTGAAAATGTGTCTGTATCCCAGTTTTCATTATTTAAAATTAAAATAAAAATTTCCTGCATTGTGTTAAATGTTCTTAATACCCACATACATACACACAAATACATACATACCGATTCTAATAAAGGAAGTAGGAGTAAACTTCAGAAAGTGGTAATTTATTTATGTCCTTGATAAAGGCAATGATTTCACAGGTAAATGCTAATTTCCAAACTCATCGAGTTGTATACATTAAAATAGAGCATTTTATATGTGAACAATATTTTAATAAACTGGTTTAAAATTTTTTCTGTCATTTCAAATGTACAGATAATTGGGTTTTTCTGTTTTGACCTCATCATATTACTAGACAAGCCTGAGATGGCTTCCATGTGAATGATCAAAATTGGCACCAAAGTTGACTTTTGGAAAAAAAGAAGTATTTGCTATACAACTGTATACCTTCTTTCCCATCATCCAATTTACACTCATTATTTCTACTGCTGTACATCTTATCTTGCCATATCATTTTGAATGAATTTTCCCTAATAATATTTTAACAAAAACCCAACACATTTGTTTATTATATTATTTCTGAAGACTTACTGTGTTCTTAAATGTGTTATTTTGTAACAAAGTCTTTGACAATCTCCTATGTAAATGCAACTCTGAAATCATCTTAAAGACTAACTGGAAAATTTGATTTAAAACAATTGTTTGGAGAATTAATTATATAAAGTAGGGATAATTTTATTTTTTTTCTCTAAATAGAGAATAGTCACATATTGCCAATTTATTTTATTTGGGATTTTAACCATGTCCAAAAATGTTTATTATGTCACATTTGTTAATAAATGAAAGTATTACAGAATCAAAATTGTGTAATTTAAAAATATATAGGTCAGCCATCAAAGAAAATAAATGAGCTTTATTGCTATTTATTAACTAAATATTTTGAATATCACTTGCTGGTTACTTTTCTGAATGTACCTGCTAGCTTGAAAGCAGTCGTCTTTATAGCCACACCAGTGCTGCTGGCCATGTGGCTATCCCAGGTGTGTAGTCACATCACAGTTCCTTTTGCAATGTCAGGCGACACTAACTAGTGAGCTGGTCTCCTTTTTGGCAATATGCATAAAATATAAAATAATAAATGAGGTTTCATTTCATGAATCAAAAGGGGTCAAAGCATAGGAAATATATAGTGAGGCAATTCAGATTGCTTTAACTTTGGAAGGATGTAAAGCTAGAGAGTCAAGTGGTGGCAGATCCAATCTTTATAAAAATGCCTTGTCATGTTCAGTGGAGTAGTTTGTTTACTTTTCTCTTCAATAATTCATTGGTATTATGTGGATGTGACTAGAATCTAGAAACAATACTTGTGATTCAATTCATTTGAAGATCCATATTTATGGCATCATTTCATGATGTGCAAAAACTAAAACAGCTGCAAAAATAATTTAACAATTGCAAGCTCCTTTTGTGATTTGTTAATCCCCTATCCCATAGGCCCTGGTGAGTGTTCCAAATATTAATGAGAATCAGCATCGTGTTGGTTAGAAGGGTATGGAATTTTATATTTTCTTTTGGGAATTGTCATGTGGTATTACATTATTCATGGCTGTCTTAATTCAATCTGTGTTTACCTGTTGCTATTTTGGTGAGTTTCTCTATTTTAAGAGTCATAACCTATACTTGGCATATAAACAAAATGCTTAATCTGCAGGGTTCTCATCCACAGCAATTTACTGACACTTTCCTCTTACATGGGAATAATTTAAAGACTGAAAAGTATGCATAGAATTTGCTAACCTGAAGGAGGGGCAGGTCTCGTGGGCAGAGACATGGTGAACTCTCATACAGACCATTAAATTGGGAAGTGGAGTTGATTCTTTTCCCAATTTTGTTACTCACAGCTTTATTCCAAGCAGGCATCTGTCATCCTCTGCATCTGGTTCATTTATTAGATGTTTATTTGCCAACTGTGCAGACAAGGGATACAGCTGCAAATTTAGCTCAGTGAAGAGGCCCTGGGTTTAATCTCTATTACTGAAGGAATGAAAGAGAGAGAGAGAGAGAGAGAGAGAGAGAGAGAGAGAGAGAGAGAGAGAGAGAGAGAGAGAGAGAAATGAGGAATGATGAAAGGGAGGAAGGAAGAAAGAAAACAACAAACCCTTAGCTTCATGGAGCTTTACTATATTGTTGGGAGATAGCAATAACAACTAGACAGATACTAAATAATAGTGTATTGAATAGTGATAGGTACAGTGGAAAAAATCAGGAAATGATGAGCTTTGGGAGAGCGTGGGTATGGTGGCAACAGGTGCAATCTTTTTTTTTTTTTTTTTCTTAAATTCTTTTATTGTTACATTTTAGGTATACAATACATTTACATTTATCATTGGGTGCTTGTACCTGTACATGATGTATCTTGTTTCTTATTTTTTCCCCATTACCTGTGCACCGTTCACCCCCTCCACCCTTCCCTATTTACATAGACTTTGTTTCCATTTTTTCTTTTCTCATAATTTTTCCTTTCCCTTCTTTCCTTTCCCCTTCCCCTCCCACTTCCCCTTCCCCTTTCCCCCTTTTCTTCCTATTTCACATTATGTATTATACCTTTTAGTCCTTATTTACACTTTCAGTTTCTCACACGAGAGAAACTATTTGGTATTTACATATGTGTGCCCTATTTATTTCACTTAGGAGTATGGCCTTAATGTGCATCCATTTAGCTATAAATGTCTCTAGTTTCTTGTTCTTTATGGCTGAGTAGTACTCCATTTTATAAGAAAACCACATCTTCTTTATCCAGTTTCCAGTTGATGGGCACTTGGGCTGTTTCCAAGCTTTAGCTATTACAAATTATGCTGCTATAAACATGGGTGCACATATATCACTGTGGTATGATTCTTTTAATTCTTTGGGGAAGATACCCAGCAGAGGAATAGCTGGGTCAAATGGTACCTTTTGTCCTATTTCTTTGAGGTATCTCCATACTGATTTCCACATTGGTTGCACCAGTCTGCACTCCCACCAACAATGAAGAAGGATTCCTTTCTCCCCACACCCCTGCCAGCATTTGTTATTGGTTGATTTCATGATAGCAGCCATTCTTTCTGAGGTGAGGTGGAATCTCAGTGTTGTTTTCATCTGCATCTCTCAAATGACCAGTGATGTTGAACATTTTTTCATGTATTTCTTTCCTGCTTTTACTTCTTTGTCTGAGAAATGTCTGTTCATTTCGGATGCCCATTTTTGAATTGGGTCTTTGAGTTTGGGGGGTCTGATTTTTTTCAGTTCCTTATATATTCTAGATAGTAGTCCTTTGTCTGAGGTACAGCTGCTAAAATTTTTTCCCACGTAATAGGTTGTCTGTTAGCTCTGTTGGTGGTTTCTCTTGCAGTGCAGAAGCTTTTTAATGAGATGAGATCCCAGTTATTGATTTTTTGTGCTTGTTCTCATGCTACTGAGGTTTTGTTCATAAAGTCTTTTCCTATGCCAATGTCTTCAACAGTTCTACCTAATTTATCTTCCAGCAAGTTTAGTGTTTCTGTTTTAATATTTAGATCTTTAGTCCACTTCAATCTTTGTTTAGTGGTGATAGATATGGGTCTAGTTTTAATCTTTGGCAGGTTGAAATCCAGTTTTTCCAACAGCATTTATTAAATAGGCTATCTTTCCTCCAGTGAAGGTGGTTGGTTCCTTTGTCAAAGATGAGGTGGCTGAGTATGTCTGGAGTTGTTTCTGCATCTTCTAATCTATTCCACTGATACTCGGGTCTGTTTCTTTGTCAGTGCCATGCTGTTTTTATCACAGTAGCTTTGTAGTATAGTTTCAAGTTGGGAATTGTAATACCCCCTGTCATGTCTCTGTTGCTTAGAATTACTTTTGCTATTCTACATCTTTTCTGGTTCCAAATGAAATTTTGGATTGTTTTCTCTAGTTCTGTGAAGTATATTGTTGGAATTTCAATCAGCATTGCACTAAATCTGTATAGTAGTTTTGGAAGTATGGCCATTTTCACTATATTGGTTTTTCCTACCCTGGAGCAAGATATATCTTTCCATTTTCTTATATCCTCTTCGATCTCTTATAATTGATAGATATCCTTGTCAGGATGTTTTACTTTTGTTGAATCTGTTATTTCTTATTTTCCCCCTTTCCCTTTAGTTTCTTACCTTGCCTGGTGGCTTCTCTCTGTTGGACCTCTTGGAGTTGTGACCTTCATTATCTTTTACTAGGATATTGTTTAGAATTGTTTGGAGTGCTGGTTTGGTGTTCATGAAATTTCTCAGTTGTTCTTTGTCATGGAAGTATCTAATTTCCTGATCGATTTTGAAAGATAATTTTGCAGGATACAACAGTCTAGGTGGGAAGTTATTTTCTTTTATTTTTGGTACTGGGGATCGAACTCGGGGCCTTGTGCTTGCACAGCAGGCGGCAAAACCACTGAGCTAAATCCCTGGCCCAGAAATTATTTTCTTTTAGGGCTTGAAATACTTTACTCCGGGTTCTCCTTGCCTTGAGGGTTTGTGTTGAGAAATCTGCTGTGATTCTGATGGGCTTTCCTTTTTAGGTGATTTGTTTCTTTTCTCTAACTGCTTGTAGGACTTTATTCTTCTGTTGAGTTTCTAAGATCTTGACTATTATACATCTAGGTGTAGATTTTTTTGATCGTGGCTAGTTGGAGTTCTATATGCCTCACTTATCTGTATGTCCAATTCTCTACCTCTGTCTGGGAAGTTTTCAACTATTACTTCTGTGAACAGTTTTTTTATGTCAATTGTACTTTCTCCTTTTTTTCATGGAGTCCTATCAATCTTATGTTATTCTTCTTTGCATCATCCAGCAGCTGCTGGATTGATTTCTTGTGGTCCCTTACTATTTTTAAGAAATCTCTGTTTTCTAGGTCATTAACTGCAATCCTGTCTTCTATATCTGATATTCTATCTTCACATTCCCTTAATCTGCTGTGCATGCTTTCAGTGGAGTTTTTAGTCTCCTGGATGTCTGTTTGAATCTGTTTCATGGATTCCATTTCTTTCTTATGCTGGGCTTTCATGGCTTCCAATATGTTTCTGATCTCATCTATTTTTTTTTCTGTTTCTGTTCTAGAGCCTCTAATCATGTCTTTCACTCTGATTACCATCTCTGTAGTTATCTGGGAGATTATTTCTGCTTTGAATCTTTCTAGAGCCTCATTTATCTGTTTTGTTACTTCCCGTGCTATCAGTTCAGGGTGTCCAGTGGTTGATTATCAGACTTTTCCACCTCGTTTCCCCCAGAATTTGCCTTTTGTGGGGTGGAAGTCTGAGTTTATGCCTTGCTTAAATGTCTTCTCATTTTTGTTTTTGGTATTGTCCTTGATTTAATTCCTGGGTTGATATGCCAAAGTTGCTTATTGTAAGTATCTTTGTTGCTTGTAATTAGAACCCTTATGGGATCATTGCTTCTCAGAGGTGTCTTCCAGATATAGCTGGTCTTTAGGTTTTGAGTATCTAATGGCTCTGAGGCTATCTCATTTTCATTATACCAGGAAGGACCACTGACTAGATCAATCACAACACCTTAGCCCAAGTGATACAATCAGCAACACCATAGCATCAAGTACATCTTAGAAAATGACAATTTGTGGTAGTTATTAATCTATCACCTTTAAGTGTGTGAATTAAATCAAAATTGAGGACCAACCCAACATATGTTTATAGTGAATAAACTCTTTAATATAGCAACTTTACCCTTTGGGATGGGGAGTTAGAAGGAGTTGGGGAGGGAGGGATAGGTAGAAGGATAGAGGAAGGTTAGCAGTGAGGCCAGAGGACACAGGTGAGAGAAAGGAAAATAAAGAAGAAATATGAATTAGGGCCAGAACAGGAACACAAAGGGAAATGAAGAACAATGTGGGACAGCAAGGGAGCAAGTGAGAGTGAGAATGAAAACAGAAAAGAAGGAAAAAGATAAAAATAAAAATTTGACAAGAGTAGAAAAAAATTAAAATTAAAAATAAGAGCAAAAAATAGTAATAATAATTTTGAAAATAACAAATAAAAGATAAAAATGAAGGGCCTCCTTCAGGGTATGTCTCTGCTGTCACAACAGACTATGTGGGTAGCAGTGTGTAGATATAAGTCAATGAGTCTTAGAAAGCCAGTCAGAGACTCGTGAAATTCAGGCAGATTTCTGGCTGCAAGTCCCAAGTGAGCTCCCTGTACTCCTGCAGGGTTGAACTCTGCAAGGGTCTACTGCTGGTTCCAACTGCCCTTCCCCTGATGATAGTCCAGGTTCTGATGGGAGGTGATGATCCCTCCAACTTACCAAGTACAGTGGTCTGGTGTGCCTTTATTGCAGAGATTCTCTTCACTTTTCCAGTGGGCTTCAGTTTTCATAAAGTAGCCTGAGAGAAGGCCTCTATCTGTTGTTTACTTCTGCAGCTCAGGACAATGCCTTTATGCCTCCCTGTGCCTCTGTAATGTGGAACCAGGTAGTGACACAGCCAGGTCAGAGGTGGTGGTGGTGGTGGGGCGTGTTGGGAGTTGCAGCTGCTTGCTGGTGGGCATGCCGAGGGGTCCTCACCTTCTCACTGGTCACAGGTGGGTGTGGCGAGCTAGAGGGAGCGGGGCTCCAGACCAATGGGTGAAATCTTACGCAGAGTACTTTTTATTTTTTTGGAAAATCACTGAAATGGTTATGTTTGATCCATGAAGCTTTGGAAGTCCAGGAAGTGAGGGATTGCCAGATATCCTGAGTGTGCTGTGGTAACTAACCGAAATGGAGAAAGCGGTCAAGATGGGATAAGTCCTAGAAACAGACACTGTTACCAAGAATGAGTGTGGGTGGAAGCCTGAGGGAGGAGCAGAGGGTCTTGCTGGGAACTTCCTCTTAGCTCCTGATATTGGTTTCTTCAAGGATGTTGGGACAATTATTGATTTCTTTAGTCTTTTAGCAAATACTTATTGGCATCTAACATGCCAAGCACATAGTAATGCTTTGAAGCCCCTCAGTACAATAGGGGCCAGATAGGAAAACAACCAAATTATTGTACAATGTGATCAGCTGAAGATGGGGTAGAAATACAGAGAAGGAGGAGGGATATATTCCATCTGGCATGATTAGGAAAGGCTACTATCAGGTGAGAGATAACAATTGAGAAGAGTTTTGGAAGGTGAGAAATTTTCTGTGTGGGCAAAGTGGCAAAAAAGGCATATCAGGTAGAGTGACATCCTAGATTTACCACCTATTAGGGAAGTTACAGATGTTCAATTTTACTATAACATAAAACGGGGTAGGGAAATGGTTTTAAAAGATTTTTAAGAAGTAAGATTTAGTGATTAGTTACATATGAATATTGAAGTTGAGCTCAAGACAAAGGTTTCTTGGCTTGGGGACTTGGGCAGAAGGTATTACCATCAAGATCATCTTGGATATCAAAGCAAGAGTGGTGGTGGACTTAATAGTGAGGTAAGTTAAGTTCTTACTCTGGTTCAAAGAAGTACATGATGGTAATTTTTCTGTGAGTGGAAACAAAGGCGGATTTCTAACTACGGGAAATGACATGATTTATTCATCCAAATGGTGCTCTGCTTAACTGGATCCCTGAAACAAACAATGAAACCTGCTCCTGTTAGGCATCTTTTGCTATATGGCACTCTCCAAGTTCTAAAAGAAACTGCTCTTTACCCTTTCTCTTAAACCTAGAATGCTAACAGCTCCCTGTCCCAGCCTATGGTATGACCCCTTGTTGATTTTACTAAACGTGCCTTTGTAAGTGGCTTTTTCATTAAAGATTGTGTGGTTATCCAACATTGGCAGGTCATTTCTTCCCTGCTAGGGCTGTGACTGTTACACACACAAACAAGCAAAAGATATTCACAGAGTCCTACGTTTCAGACACAAGTGATCCATAAATACTTCTCTCATTATTTCTTTTCTGATGGAGATAATGATAAATACGATCATCCACTCAGTTTTCCATGCCCAGGCCCAGTGGAGATGGGAAGAAACTGATCCTCTTTCTTACCTCTCTCGTACCTCCTCTAGGCCTAACCTCTTGTAAGTGCTCTTTAGGTCACCAGACTGTGCTGACGTGGAAGCTGGTGTTGGTGGTCCATGGTAGGGAGAATAAGCCACTGGCTATTTTTTTCCAATGCTGGTGATAAATTCATGCTTCTTTGTCACTTGTAGATTCACACTCCTGTGTTATCTGCAGTTCCTGTGTGTGAGAGGAGGCCACCTGGGTGAGACATTTTGGAATGCTGGGATAGAGGCACAGTGTTTGGCTCTGACACCCCCTCTTAAGTTTCAGTTTAGTCTCCTCCTCACAATATAAAGATTAATTATTTTAGAACATTCTTGGTAGGGAAAACACCATGAAACTACACTATCACTATACAGTAGCATAATTTATATATTTATCAGATGTTTCAACAAATAATTATAGAGGTCATATAAGAGTTTTCTACTTTAATTTTAGTTAAAATGTGTCAGGAACTTTTTTGGAAAATACCAAATGGACCTCACACATCAATTTAAAACAATCACCATTTCTAAAATAGTAATTCTGATAACTGAAGTGGATCCTCCTCCAGGCTTAGCACTGTTTTTCAGTTGTTAGTCTGCTTGTTGCTTGGATATAGATACTTACATTCCAAAATAGTGTGGCTTATCTCACCATGCTGTTCCACGTGATGAACAGCAAAATACTTTAACCCTTCATCGGCAGTTGGATTTCATGCAAAGAAAGAACAAATGGCTCTCATTTTGCTCAGTGTTTGAAAGGGCTTCTAGTTTTTAATATTCTGTCACTATTTCTCATGTCTTGGTCCAGCAATTTAAAGCTTGTGAATCTGAGTTAGTTATACCTCTTAAGAGAGCTATTTGGGAACACTCTAGACATTTTTCTTGAGCCCTATTTTTAGAATAGAAGGCCTAATGGTATTTTAATGTCTATACATTCCCAGAACAAATCTTGAGAAAAATGCCTGTTACCTTTTGAAATTTATCAAAGCAGGTAGGATTATCAGTGCTCCTCTGAGAAATATCACATTAAAGAATGAAGTTTGATTTATGGAATATTTGTAGTAAAAGGATAGTGAAAAATGGTGCAAATTCCAGCTCTCCTAACACTCTCACTTTTCAAAGAGGGAAACTGAGTCTTGGCATGGGTGGACTGCTGGCTGAGGGTCAGACAGTGGACGAGTAGCTGTGTGAAGGTGGTAGGGTGGGTAGATTTAGAAAAATGACCATGGTAAGAGTGAATGAAGAGTCAGTTCTGAGCTAAAGATTTAACTTCAGAGCATGAAAATAATCTGCTGTCTCCCTGCTAAAACTTCATTGTTGTTGCCCTGGGAGATTCTGAAAAAAGATGTGGAATGATTAAAAAAAAATAGATAGCTTTAGAAGTGAGAAAAGTTCCAGGAATCACTTGTGAGAGTCTGGCTGTCAAAGTGGTGGTCAGCTTGATAGCCATCTTCCTAATCTTCAGGAAAATGCTAGATAAAGTTTTTCAATTCTAAATGGTGCCTGAAATTTTACCAGTTAGAGATTGCTTTACCTCAGCAGGCAGTCTTCCTTTAACAAGGAAAACAAATCTCCAGAAAGGGTAAGTGTCCATTTATCATGTGTTAGTCTGTATTTTTGTCCCAATCTCGTTCTTATTTAAAAGTTTCATTGAGATCAGCTACAATTGGGAGTGCAGTTTTGATTGATTGTAGGAAGAGAAGAATAGGTTGGTACAGGTGGTCGCCTGGGTGGGGTGTTCTGGGTTGCTCAGATGATACTAGGACACCGGGACCCTGACCCAGGACAAAAATGTAAAGGAAACATGCCAAAGACATGGAGTATTTTATGACTTTATTGTGGGCTGTCTCATGCCTACACAAGAAATAAAGACTATTCTATTTTTTTCTAGGAGTGAGACAGCCTTGTTTCCCTTAGACCCATTGGTAAGCAAAAGATTAATTGTGAGTTTGCTAGGTGTTTTTTTTTTCAGAATGAAGTGCAATCCCAACCCCTGTGTGTATGGTTATGCACTGAGAAAATGCATCTCATTCTTGAAACATTGACCCATGAAGTAAGACCAACCTTAGGACAGTGGTTCATTGGATGGGTCCTTGGGACAATCCGCCTGTGTCCTAATCTTGGCTCTGCCACTCATTGCCTTGGTGAATTTGCACAAGCATCTTCTTTTTACTGTGCTTCAGTTCCCTTATTTTTGTACTAAGTTTAATAGTAATAGTACCTCTCACACAGAGCTGTTGTGAAATATAAATGAAACACATGAAACACTTAGCATAGTGCCTACCAGAGTGTAAGCAGTTGCTTCCTAATTCATGTTCTCAACACTCCTTAACTATGTAGCCTAATTTTATTCAAGAAAATATAGTCCAACTTCTCTGGAATAAGATTTAGGTAAGTAACCATTTTAAAACAATGTCATATGAGTGATGCTTTCTTAGTTCTCTAGAAATCTAATATATTTTCCTAATTGCGATCAAATGTATTTTTTTACTTTTTAAAATTTTCTTTTGTATTAAATTCTTTTATTGGTA
>NW_004624761.1:19263500-19279526 GCF_000247695.1 Heterocephalus glaber
CCAGTACAGTGGTCTGGTGGTCCGGTGTCCTCTGCATTTTTGTAGTGTGGAACCAGGTGGCTGCACAGAGGAGGCGCCAGTGTCCAGTGGATTGCTGCCCGGCCGCGGGCTGATTCGGCGCATTCCACATGACTCAGGACGTTGCTAAGGCGTCCGCAGACCTGCCTGTCTGTAGCGGGCTAATTCGGTGCATTCCTAATTAGTATACTATTAATACTAAGGCTAATTTTGAAATAAAGCTTCATAAACAATTCCATTTAATCTCTGCCAGTTTGGACCACCACAAATATAATTTTCAGAAATTTTTATGACCTTTGAAATAAAAAAAAACATGAACTTTCCTTTTTTTTTTTTTTTTTTTTAAAACAAAACCATTCTTCATATTTTTTCGTATCAAATTCATCTTACTTTCTTTGGAAAGTTGTTTCCTGTACAATTTCTAGTAATTTAAATTACGTTTACAGTTAGCACTCTCTATCTGTGGGTTCTACATTCACAGATTCAACAAACCATGGATCAACACTATTTGTGAAATGTGTCTATAGTAAACATATACAGATTTTTTCTTTTCATTATTCTTTAAACAATAAAATATAACAATTATTTACATACCATTAGCACTATATTAGGAACAATAAGTAACCTAGACATTATTTAAATTAATTGTACCGGAAGCTGCCTGTAGTTTATACGCAAAGATTATGCAATTTAATATAAGGCACTCAAGTGTCTGGATTTTGGTTTTCACCTAGAGTTCTGGAACTAATTTTCCATGATTCTGAGTGCAATTTTATTACTTATATATTTTAAGGCTTAGTAATCTTAATTTCTAGTGAAAACCAGTGACCATTGTAAACTCTTACATTAGTATTCACTGTTTAATAATTTTTAAAAACATGATTCCTCAATTTTTCATGTTTATTAACAGATACAAATCAATTTCACATTTCTATACCATAAAAAACAAGGTGTCAAAGTAAATACACTTTAAACTTCTGTTCATGAACTAATGTTTTCATATTTTAAAAATGATTCAGTCATGAGATCAATATCTATTAATTTAAGATTTCAAGTTACTGAAAAACATTTGAAATTATTAAAAGCTTATTTGTAAATGCTTATCTCACTTATGTTCACATAATTTGCTTGATCTTTATAGTTGTTTGAACTGCTAAGAGCCATCATCTTAAATGATTTTGTTGACAAATCAGGAAAGTATCAGAAATATCACAGAAGAAACTAAAAAGTTCAACACAGTTTTTCTCTTTCCTTTTACTTCTGTGAGTGGCATGCATCCAGCAATTAATTTTTAATTTTCATTCTGCTTTTAGGTTGGAATCATAGTTTTATGATCTTAAACATCTAGAAGATAATAAGCTTCTTTGATAAATCTAGGTTTAAAAATGTATTCTAGAATTATAATTAATGTTGACACTGCTGAAGGCATTCTTTTATTTTATCAATCATTTTAAAACTAGCTTTGTTTACCAAAGATGATCTTAGATTCCATGAATTAAAAGTTCTTTAAGTTAGTTTCTAATTTTCTGAGAAAATATTTCATTTATTTTCCTGTTTTACTTTAAGATAATTGAAGAGAGTTCTTTATAAATTTGGCAATATTACCTAGGTTACAAAAATATCACATATACAAGCATAACTTACATACATATATAAACATAACAGTATGCAGAACTTATAGCTTTAATTAAGATTTTTCATTTGTCTTTTTCCAATTTCACTCTCCCTTTCAGATTCTACCTGTTCCACTTCCGTAAGCAATAGTGAGCTAGCTAACCCTAAATTCCAAAAAAAAGATTTAGGTGGAAATTTTACATCTCAAAGTTTGGACACAGAGGGAAAAAAAAGCAAGTTTTTTTCCTTCCAAGAGAGAGGTTAGAGTATGTTGCCAGTCTTCAAACTAACTTTATAGAGGCTGTGGACTAAATTTTAATATGTGAATGTCTACAAAGTTTATGTAGGTAGATAAAGCATCCCCTTCTGGTTAAACTGGATTTAATATTTTCCTTTAATGTGGGCTTGAGGTTTCTCTCTGAAGAGTGGCTAGAAACTCTAGTACTGCATGATGGGCCTACCACGATTGCTGTGCTCTAGGAGACCCTGACCAGGAGGAGAGTTGGGTCTGGGTGTCACTCAGGTTACTAATAGGAAGATTCAAATTGGATACTGAGACGACAATAACAACAACAACAACAGCAAATCACAGCATAATAGGATTTTACAAGGAAGTATACAGATGAGACGAGAAAATTTAAAACCTTGTGCACAATAACTGGTGGAGTGCTAGAAAGGTATACAGTATTTTAGAAACCAATTTAGTTAAATAGGTGGCTTTCAATTTGGATTTTGTTTCTTAACTGTATTATTGATTTTCTGGTGGGGCCCTTTAACAAATGGAGTAGACCAAGAATTTTCTGTGCATGAACTTGTCATAGAAAACTCTAAAAAAGAAGCAAATCTACTTTGTCTGACTTTTAAGAATACTTCAACCTGCTTTTCTTACCTTCAAGGTGGGATAGTAACTAATCCAAAAGGTTGGCAAATTCAGTTTTTCTTATCAATTAGTTGCTCAAGTTTTTAATTTTTCCTTTAAAGAAACCAAACTTTCTGAAATTATTTTAGAATTTTAAAAGAAGCACATGGATCATAATAAACATCCCTGGTTGGGCCCAGTTTGGAAGTTCTTATTTTAAAATACACTTCTTAGGTGAGCAGTCTTGCTCATCTGGAATGTCCCACACAATCATTTTTGTAGGGCTGGGGATTTAGCTCAGTGGTTCTGGAGCCTGCCTTACAAGCCCAAGTTCCCAAGTTCAATCCCTGGTACCCCCCCCCCCGCCCCTCGTCTTTGTAATTCAAGTTATCAAAAAAAAAAAAAAGTAGTAAGATTTTGCTACTTGTACAAACATGTTGCAGGTTCTGGGGCCCAACCTTTATCCATGTAAAAGGCAGGCATACCGGAAGGTGGAAATTAAAGATTCCATTTTTATATTGAATCTTGGGTCTCTGACAGCCAAAATAAAAGCCTAACAGGGAAATGTTACAAGGTTGGGTCAAAGGTTGCAAGGCTGAATGCTTTCATTGCACAGACATTGTCCTGAGGCTGGTGGCTGCTACCCTCTTCTGGGCCCATCTATCCTCTTGTGGTAGTCTTATTTTGTGGTGGCACATCACTCTAACAGCTCCAAAGTACCCAAACCTTGTCCACCTGTCAAGTGGCTTTTGTTCTGAGATCCCTTTGACCAACTTAGCCAATGATCTCCCCCTCCCAATTGTACAAGAATCAGAAGAGAAGAGGATAAAGCACAAAATTTCTGTGAATTTCCAAAAGCCAGAATTCACACTATTTCAGGATTGGCTATTTCCTGCCAATTTCTGTCAGACACAGTTAGGCACCTGATCCTCCCTATGGTGCTCAGTGCTATTTCTGTTGCAATTGATTCCTGCCAGTGACTTCTAGTTTGCCATCACAAACCTCCAAAGGTCATATGGTCTCTCATAGCACAAAGCAACTCTTAGTACCTACCCTAAGTTCATGTGCTCTCTTACAGCACAAATTAACCCTAGATTTAAAAAGCAAAAAGTCTGGGGGACTCAATGCAAAGAACAGAGCTAGACCCAAGGAGATCTCCTAACCATCAGGGATCTAAGAAAAAGTCAGGGGCGTCAGAAGCAGCCAGGTCACCTTTTTTGCATTCTTCAGGGGGGACTAAGGAGTTGTGTTTTGGATTGCTTTTTTTTGGTAACCAAAAATGTCTAAAAGACCAAATCACAACAAATGTAGTTAAATATCTTATTGGCTTTTGTTTATTTATTTACTTATTTTGGTTGGTTGGGTTTTTTTTTGAGGGGGGAGTACCGGGGATTGAACTCTAGTTGTTCTGCTTGCAAGGCAGGCAGCAGAACCACTGAGCTAAATTCCCTACTTTTATTTATTATTCATGAGTAGGGGTGGCCTCCATTCTACAAAATAGAATGAAAGAGCCTATTGTATATCAGAACAGTGGGTTTTGTAAAGTGCAAACTAGGAAAAATAAAATAAAAATAGGGAAAAAACCCCAATTGCATAATACTAGATTACTTAAGTTACTTTTTGGTCAAAACTTAAAAGTAGAGAAGACATCCTTATTACTATGACTTGGGCAAACTAGAATCTCCTGATTTTAGGAAAATCTAATCTGCTTGGGGATCTATATGCTTCAGTTTGATTCTAAGGCATTTAGCATGAGTGACTCCATCTTAATTTTTGGCGTTACTATGGATGGGGTGTTTAGTGCAGGAGCTCAGTCTAAAACAATGGCTTCTCATAATTTTTGTTTAACAGTTCCATTCACCAGACACTTATGGAACAGCACCATGCCATTCACACATGAAATAAATGTGTATGATGTGACTACTATTGTGCTGAGCAGAGTAACCACTGGGGATTCAAGACCAAACAAGACAAATTAAGTCCCCATTGCTAAGAGCTCACATATTGGAGAACTTGGCGCCCTGTTGAGGAAAAGAAAAGGTAGAAGGAATCATGGCCTGCATGTGCTTGGTTGGGAAGAAGGGAAAGGTGGTGGTCATTCTCTTGGCCAAAGAAAACTTTGGGGAAAAGAACCATTTGCATATATGAATTTCCTGACTGTATCAGTTGGGTATTTGTGCCAGAAATTCAGCAGAGAGGTTTGAGCTAAGGGGACAAGATCGTAGGAGTCATCATGTATATGTTGGATGAAAATCAAAGGATTAGGTTACGAGGGGGAAATGTGCAGTCCAGTGCAGAGCCACGAGTCAAGAGGAAAGAGGACAGAACCTCAGGGCATTTAAAGGGCAGATTGCAAAACCAGTTCTGATGACATCTGTCCCTCTGGGACCCATGGGAGTCAAGGATGATGATTCAGCAGATTTACCTTTCAACTTTAGCCCAGAGCAAGCAATACTAAATCTTCTACTTTATACTTCTTTCTTACTCGTATTTTTTCCTGGTGATGCTAATTTTGAAACAGGTCAGCCCGCTTCTCCTTTAGAAGATTTAGAAGGGAATTGCAGGAAGCTCAGGAAAACTGTGATTCATTGTATTTCTAAAGAAGGTAGGAAATGCTAAATATTCATTTAAAAATTAAGAATTTTAGGTCATAGCTTAAATTAGGTTAGAGTGACAACTGCCATTTATTAAAAAAGGTTTTAATAGTAATAATAACAATAATAGCTACCTTTGCATGCATGCTGGGTACGAATTTTATGCTGTCAAAAACTTTATTTGCACTGTCTCATTTAATTTTCAATAATGTCTAGTAGGCATATCCTAATATTCTTATTTTATAGATAAAGAAACTGAAGCTTATCATCTCTGGGTATTTCCTGACCAAAATAACTTGATACTCAATTTTTTGTCTTTTTTGCAGTACTGAATATTGACCTCAGAGAGCTCTGAGCTATAATCCCAGTTCCTTCATTTTATTTTGAGAAAGGGACCTGAAAAGTTACCCATGATAGCCTTGAACTTGCAGTTGTCCTGCCTCAGCTCCACAAATAGCAGGGATTACAGGCATGCACCACCATGCCTGTCTCAATATATTTTTGAATTGAATTAATAAAGATGCTTTTAGAAAATAGAAGCACTGAATTAATCCAACCTTTTGTGTTGTAATGGAGGGTCTCAATAGGATTAGTATCAGGAGCCATAAAATAACCAATGTTTACTGCAGAAAAATGGAATGAACTTTCAAAAACTAAATCTGAGGTAATGCTTTATGTCACTAATATTTTATGCCCATTTCAGTGTTTGGCATAAAATATGGATGTGGCATGTGATGATAAGGAAAAAGCAGCTAAGTTTAATGACATTTAAAGGGTGAAATTATGCTCAGAGTGAGCAGGCTTCTGCCAGCAGAAAGGAAAATGACTCGAGTGCTGAACATATTGGGGATAAGAATTTGAAATGTTCCACACCTGGGGTACCTTCCATTGTGTCTTACAGAGTATTATTGATGACGTGATCAACAAGGTGTAAGTCATGTCAGTTGTATCTTCTGCACATGTCCTTTCCCATAATTCTCTATGTTATAATTGGATGTATGAGATACAATCCACATGTATGAACCTTTAATGAGCTCAAAGTGAAGAAAGGACATTGCAGCTCATGCTGGCAAGTCTGGCACGCGTGTGTTTTAGTTTGGGATTTGGGGATTTTCCAGGGGGCTCTGATTCTTACCTCTGCCTCTGGGTAGTAGACCTTAGGACACAGGTCAGGGAGGTTGGCCCTGAAGCATTGTCCAGGTTCGGGTGAGTGGAGCGGAGTGGTCCTGTAGTTCCAGTTGCATTACTCTATTACAAAGACAATCTGCCTGGTAGGCTAAACTCTGGATCAATTTTATTCCTACTTGGGTTACTGTGCTTGTCTGCTGCCCAGTTTTCCTTCCATAGCCAGTCTCTACCACTCCTGCTCAGCTCTAATTGCCAGTTTATCATCTCAGTGCTGTGATAGTGGTGTGTCTGTGTCTTTGTTCATTTCATGGCCAACCTTCCCAACTTCCTCCAGTCCTGATATGGGCCCTAATGTGATATCAACTGAAATTCCTACAACCAGCAGGGATAAAATGGAAGAGTCCTTTTTTAAAAAATCTTTCAATGTGATGCAGGTATTTTATTTTCTATTATGTAATGCCTCATATAGATCTAATAGAACTTAAAAGACTAAAATAGTGAAGAAATTTGTTACAGGGATCTTCTTCCTATCTTATAATCTTTTGTTCAGGGCATGCATCATTAGATTTAAAAATAAAAATGAGCAAACAAAAGCAGATGGATATTGAATCTGGTAATTTCAGCTTAAATTAGATTTTAGAGGAGAAGTAAGGTGTTGCAAGTGGTCTGAGCCAGTGTTGGAAATTTAAAAAATAGGAGTGGGGGTAGTGAATCAAAGGATTGAATGAAAGATTTTTTGGCTGGAAGAAGAGACTGGTCAGAGAGGAAATGAAAGCTGGGAAAACTGGAGGAGGCTTTTGAAGCTAAGAGCTAGGAGTCTGCACTTGATGAGGAGAAAAATAGAGAGGCCACTGCTGGGAAGGGCGACCTGGTCAAAGCTGCGGGCGACAGAAAATAGTTTTTACCAATGGTAAAATTAAATATGTAGTGGGTCTGCATGCCTGAGTTGTCTGTTAGGTCCACTGTTGTTTATGAAAAGGCCTGAAGGACATTGCAATGGAAAGTAAATGAGAAAAATTTAGGGTTCAAATATTTCTGCACTTCAACACTTTTCCTTTAAGCAAACTGAACACAACTTCTCTGCTTCAAGGGTAGGCATCTTTTTGATCTCGCCAAATTAATTTTTGAAAATGTTTTCATTCTGACTTAACTACTACTTTTCCTCCAGGAATTGTATTTATAACATCATTTACAACTAGCAGCTATTTCTCTGCTTTCCATTATAATTAATATAGTATATTTAGTTGCTCCATATATTATTTCTTCAGTGAACATTTGATTTTTTTTTTTCTTTTGGTACCAGGGATTGAACTCGGGACCTTGCGCTGGCGAGGCAGGTGCCAGAACCACTGAGCTAAATCCCTGGCCCAACATTTGACTTTTAACAACACGAAAGTGACTTCATTTTCATTAACTTTTTATTACTTTGTAAAACATCAACATTACTATGTGATAATTGAAGTTGTTTTTTAAAAGTTGATGCACATAAATTATTTATATTTATAAAGTATTATTTATATGTAAAACAATGAAACTTTTTTCATAGTTGTATTTACTCATACTTAAATTGCAAATGAACATATATAAAAAGAAACATAATATTGTATGTTATAGAACTATATATGTTTTATATAATTTAGGGACATATATATATAATAGTATGATATATACATACATATATATTCTGTATTTTAGCATAATATTCCATTGTTCTCCTTTAAATAGTAAGTTAAATTTTTTCTTTGCTATATAAGTATAAAAAATAAAAATGATATTGTGATACTATAGTAACAGCAGCTCTAATTGTGTTTCTGACAAAGGCAAAGGTGTTTAAGTGCTATTTGTTTAGCACCATCATGTTGACTCTGATACCTTTGTGTAGAAGTTACATACACAAATTTTTATTGTTATAACTCAATCTCTTGTTCATTTGCATAGATTCAATCTATGTCTTTTTTCTTTCAAAATCATGCAGTGTAGCCAGAGTTTGGATGTGTAGCCCAAGGAGAAATCAAATATTGGAAGGTCCTAGCTGTTGCACCGAGCACTGAACACTCTAAAAGGAGCAGATGTTGGGAGCAAGTTGGCACATGTACTGAAACTAATTTTCATTATATATCATCCTGTTACTCTTTACAGCCTCTAACAGTAGACGTGCCTTTTAAACAACCAATTTACTACTAGGGAGAAACATAAGGGAAAATAGAACACTCCATTTAGTTCAATTGAGTATGTCAAATGACAATTTGAATTGTTCATTTAAAATTGGGAGGTTGAAAAGTCTTGCACTTGTTCCCTGCCTCTTCAGGGAGGATCTCTCATACCAAACAGATGCAAAATGCACTCTTCTCTCAAAGCCTCCCTAGAGAAAGTTTGAACATCACTTCTTGGCAAATCCATTCCAATCTGTCATACTTCTTAGGAATAAGAAATTGGACCCTGTCTCACATTGCAGAAAGACATTTCTTCCCATTTGTCCGTAATGGGAGTGGGGTGGTGGTAATTCAGGTACCTTTCTCCACAGGCTCTCTTTATGTGTCTGAAGAATATTGTGATGATTTTGCTCATGGAACCAGTATCATCCTGAAATAAGCCAGATGTACTTTGGGCATTATTATTTCTGGTGGATTATTCCTAGTTGTATGATCATACGCTTTGATTCTGATTTTAATAAGGATTTTCCCTTGGGGAGATGGTTGTTAATGCAAAAGTACTGCAGTGATGGATAAGATGTGTTTTATGGTAATGTGTTTTGTGGTAATCAGTAGATTTTGATGACAACAGTTACTTCTTTCTTCAGGCTACTTTTCTCTTTTCCTTAGAGGTTTGTGCTTAAATTATTCTAACTGAATAGTCCATACTATTTTAGTTCTCTTCACTGCTATTATTAAACCAATTTTAAGTCTTATTCTTTGAGAATCTTATTTCCTTAAAGATTTTTTCTTACATTTTCTTGCTATTAATGAATAATCTTAAAGCCAGTATGATTCTTTCAAACACCATAGATCTCTAAAATTAATGTCAAACAAATGATAACGGGATGGCTAGACATTGGTGCAGGGATAGTGATGCCAGTGGTGATGGTGACCACTGAGACTATAGAATGGAGAAAAATGATACACTTTCAATGGCAAGAGTCCTAGGCAGCTTAGCATAGGGACAAATTTATCCCAGGAGCCATTAGGCAGTGCTGAGGAATATCTGCTGCTCATCATAAGGACCTTGGCAATAAGGAAATGGTAAAATCAGCACACTCAATTTAAGAAGATAGAGAATAAGGTTTCCATTTAACAAAGTTTAAATAAAATTATGAAACCAATTAAAGACTCATAAAAAGATATACTTCAGTCATTTGAGTATTTCCCTGTGAGAAATATTACTTTCCTTTAAAATGCTTAAAAAATGAAATACCGCCAAGCAGTCCAGATTATTTAAGAAACCATTCTCCTGATTTTCATCTATATCCTCTTATTTTCCTTTTTTTGTTGTTGTTATTGTCTTATCCATAGTCCACTTTCTGATGACAGTACTCTAGGGATAAAGAAATGATTAAAAGTCTGACTTCTTTGTTTCATCTCTTTGGCAGATTTTATTCTCCACCTAATTAAATCTTAAGATTTTCCATTATCTCCTTTTATTCCCTATTGCTTTAGAGACTGTTTTATTGTTTTTCTTTTTATTTTCTTCATTGAAGCCCATTCTCTCCCTGTTTTTGAAAGCCACCTTGCCCTGCTTCATTGTGCATTGATTTTAAAGCTAATCTTACAAAAGAAAAACTCATTTCCTCTATCACTGGGCATTAGGGAAAGCCTCCTGGGACCTCCAGAATGAATAATACTCATTCTCTACCTTTGGTGGCTCTTTCTTTCATGTTTCTCTCATGTAGAAGGCTCTCATGTAGCCTTCTTTCTGGCTCACAGGCATTTCTCCCTGAGTTAAGGTAATTCCTTAACTCACTACATCGGAATGACTACTTTGGGGAATATTTTAATAACTCATGTATTTCTGAGGTAATATTTTATGCAGTTCTTGCAGAAACGGAGAGATTTGCAAACATTTAATTTGTCCCTCATACCTCTATGTCTCTGGTTCAGAGGAGGAAAGACTGTTGCCTAAGTTTGTTCCAGTATACAACCTTAAAAATAAATGTCTGTTTTGCTTCCTATGTTATGATGGCAACTTCATAATATCAGTCATGTTAACAAAGATTAAGTTTATAAAAAACTTGGTCAGATGTTGTGCCTAATGGTGTGTGTGTGTGTATCTTAACTACACTTGTAGAATGTAGGTAGCAAATTACAGGTAGCATTCAACTAATAAACTGGTTATATTTCAAATGTACTTGCAAATTAATTATTTCAAATTCAAAGATTTTCTCTTGGGAGAAATGTTGTGGGTACATCTCTAGGCTGGGCTGGATTAGCAAGTTTTGTTAAGTTTATAGTGAGCATGTAAATAAATGCCTCTCTCGGGGGAAGGCATTCAGAGTTTTCACTGGGATGTGAAGGACACACCTTCTTGCTGAGCACCTAATTCTCATGCCAAGGACTTGCCCTTGCCTGTATTTTCAGATCTGCTCCACAGACAGATTGTCAATGAAAATTAATCCTTTGCAGATTCATAGCACTCATATTATATATGGGAAAACTAAGCTGGTATAACAAAAGAGATCCTGAAATAGAGGTTAGATAATGAAAATAAAACTTTATATCTCAGTTAAGCAAGAGATCCAATGTACACTTTCAGGTTGGCAGATCAGCCTTGCTCTGTGAAGTGAAGTTACCTAAAGATTTAGGTTCCATTCACTTCTTGCTTCATCAAGAAGTAAGACTATAGTCCTTATTTGGCAGTTGAAACTGGCTGAGTGCTCTGTTTGTACCAGCCTGTAGAACAGCAAAGACAGGAAGTGCATGGCAGCAAGCCTCTTTGAAGCAAGTGAAGTAGAGGAATACTCTGCTTCTAATATACTGGGGAACATCGAGCCATATGGTCACACCTTGCCACAAGCTTTAACAAGGCAACCCCAGGTACATCCTGAACTTTGTTATTTTGAAAGAAGTGGGAAGTGTGCTAGGAAGACCATTGGCAGTCTCTGCTGCATCACAGTGGTGGTTGTCCTCTTGCCTGTGCAGTGACTCTGGTGGAGTAGGATTTGGTGGGTGAGGTGAAGAGAGGTGAGTACAGAGGCCAGGGAGTCAGTTGGGTTTGGAGAAGCACTGGGATTCTGGGACCTCTGCCACTGGAACTCCTCAGAAAGACTTCCCTTAGGCTTTTGTTTCTTGTCATACCCTTCATGCATTTCTTTTCCTCTTGAGGGTTAAGAGCCGGGCTGACTTCACGGGCTTGTGACCTTGCACTAGCATCCTGCTCTCAAAAGTTTTCTGTGCGTGGCTTAATCCTCTGTCGTTACCATCTTGAAATTCTTAACTATTATCTCCATTTTTATGCATGAAGTATGATGAGATAGTAGAGCAGGCTGGTGAGCCTTGGGAAAATGCTAGATGGTGATGTGCACATCTAGGCACCCGTGAAGTGGTACAGTGGGCACTATTAGTGCTGCGCAGTTGGCCTGGCCACTCAGAACAGCATGTGCCTCAGGACTGTCTGGGGCTTCACAAAGCTCCAGGGTGGCTGGGCCAGGACATAGGTCCAGACTGGCAACAGCAGAAGTAGCAGGGATACCAGTCCTGGCTGAAGGCAAGGGAGGTAGAAGGGGCTCAGCATGACAATCCTGGGACTCATGGAGACCAATCTGGCCATTTGTTCCTGGAGTCTGTGCCTGTGGCATCTGTACCAAAATCAGCTCTAGCCTGGACCTTGGCACAGAAACAGCTGGCAGTTAGGAAGTAGACTTTGTTAGTAAACTATTACAAAGCAAAATCGTACATGTGAGTATTGTGATAAAGCATCTATCTAGGAGTTACTAGAGTTCTAATACTTCAGACTTTTTCATTTTGAATGCTGAAACATTACAGGGAGAATATTCACAGACATAGAGGTAGAAATTACATTTTGCTTTCTCAATGGAAAAGAAGTCTATTTTTTAATGAACTTTGTCAGAACCAATTATTAAGGTAGGAGATAAAATAAATGAAAATTTTCCTTAAAATTGATAATACAAGCAAAGCATGTATTACAGGATCTAAAATTATATACAAATCATGAAGCTACTTTTGATATCTTGTACATGCTCCATACTTCCCAGGAAATGTCAGAAGAAACATTAAAATGCCATTGTATAAATTTACATTGAAAATTAAATTCACTTACATGAAATTGATTCATATGAAGAGTTAAATCTTTTGAATAAAATAATATTATGAGAGTCATCAGCTTTAGATACACCAAAATTTGTATTTTGGAATAATTTATTAGAAATCCTCTCAGTATTGCCACAGCTTCTAAAATATACTTAACCCTTCTAGTATCAGTTGCATCAGAAAAAAGATCCCTTGCAAAATTAAAAATTAACAAAATTGCTTGCAATCTTGTATTTGTGTAAAGCTATTGATGCAGTTTTCAATTATATAGATTGAAAACAATTTATTAAAAGTATAAATTTTGATGTCTAATAAATGAATTTACAGAAAAATGAATCAGAAAAATCTTATGCTCAATCAAGACGTCACATTAATAATGTATTATTTAATCTATCATGAAATTTTGACACAAAATATCTTTGCACACTTTGTATGTTTATATTGTTCCTTATGTATCACCATTGTTGCTATTATGCCTCATAAATAATACAATATTTTTAAAGGTAAAGAATCTTTATATTTTAATCTCATTTAAGCACTTTTGTATTCTTCTGTAAGGGGCCTTGGATTTTGCATCAGACCTTTCCAGTTCTGTAGCTGATCCTCGCTGAGGGGTTAAATTATCTGTTTAGCTTAATTTTTAAAGTAATAATTATTTCTTTTTAGTATTTTGTGGGGCTGCTGATAGAAACCAACCAAGGTCGTGCACAAACTCTAGACAAATGCTGTTCTGCTGAGCTACATCCCAGCCCCATGTCTACTCAGCCTTCTCCAACTACCTCTTCACTGAGTCTTCTATGCCTTCTTAGATCAGCATGAAGGTTTTTTCTTCTCTTTCTCCTCTCCTTCTCCCTCTCCTTCTCCTTCTCCTTCTTTACCTTAAATATATGGCTCTTACAGGTTTTTAAGGGATCTGGATTGTCAGTGACAAAGGAGAAAGAGAAGGAAGTTAAGGCCAAGCTCCTTCTCAGGCCACTTTATGTTGCTTTGCTCAGTCCCAGTTCACTGTGAAAGCCAAACACACACATAGCTGATATAAGCACAATAACAGCAGTAGTTCTATGTTGAACCAAGGCCCCATGGAATATGCATTCACACATGAGTGGACCCTTTCTGAGTGTTTTGAATACTCTAATTACAGGAGCAGTTCCAAGAGCAGTTCTCCCCTAGTGATCCTGAGGGGCTAAGATGTCTGCCATCTTGGCTCCTTGACTGCAGGAGAACTGAGTGAAATCAGGCTGGTACCAAGGGCTGTATCCAGAGGGAGATTCTAGGCTGCAGTATCTCTGACCCAGGTGACAGAAAAGGAAAGAAGAGGGTATCAGCAAGTGGGAGAGAAGGCATAGTTGTTTGAGTTAGCCATTCACAGATGGTTGCTTGTAAGAGTAACAAAAATAAATAAAATAGTGAAGTGTCTGTGGTAGGTAGAATAACAGCCCCCCAAAGTGTCTGTATACTAGTCCCTGGAACCTGGGAACAGACTAGTTTACATGGCAATGTAAATTCTATTTGAAGATAGAAAAAAAGGTGCTACTCTTCCAGCTGTGAAGTGGGAAACTTCTCCTGGATTTCTAGATAGGCTCCATCTAATCAGTATTGTCCTTAAAAGCAAAAAGGGAGGCAGAAGAGGAGTGTCAGAGAAAGGTTGATGACAAACACAAGATCAGAGAGCTGCTGTGTTACTGGCTGTGTCCATGAAGAGGATGAATCACAAGCCAAAGAACAGGGCCAGCCTCTAGAACACAGCCCTGTTGACACACTGATTTTAGCTCAGGCAGACCCATGTCAGACTTCTGACTGCCAGGACTGTAAGAGAATAAATTTCTGTTGTTTTAATCCATTCAAATAGTGGTAAATTTTTATCGCAGCAAGAGGAAATTAATACAGCTCCCTTGAGTGTTTCTGTTAATAGTATAGGGCAGCTCTGGAGTCAAATTGATTAGATTCTAGTAAGCAGCTTTGCTATTATTAGCTATTTATTGGGGAAGTTAGTAACTTTTCAATGTCCTGGTTTTGTCCTTTGGTAAATGAGGTTATCACCTCACAGCTGTTCTAAAGAAAAATAAAGGTTAAGTTTTTAAGATGTATAGCAAAGAAGAAGCACTGGATAAATGTTGAATGTGGGAGCTGGTGGGACACAGCATGGCACTCCTATTCTGCTGTAGTTTTCTGCCATTACCTTTCTTTAGCCCCCACTGATACCATGCTGATCACTGGTCCTCCAAGGCCTTACCTTGATATATTTTTGCTGGTGCCTCATTCTTTAGATGAGGCCAACATTTAAATAACTTATGAGAAAATAGGTTTATATTTGCTTCTGGGTAATTGTGGGGAATTGGTTCCAGGATCCCCTTCAGATACCAAAATCCATGGATGTTTAAGATTTTTATATATATATCAAATGGCCTAGTATTTGTATATAACCTGTGCAATCCTCCTATATTTTTGGTACCGAAGATCAAACTCGGGACCTTGTGCTTGTGAGGCAGGCGGCAGAACCACTGAACTAAATCCCTGGCCCTCTCCTATATCCTTTAAATAATCTCCAGATTACTTATAATACCTAACACAGTGTAAATAGTTATTACACTCTATTGTAATAGGAGTTATACTCTATTATGATAGGAATTTTTATACATTATGGTAATAGGAGTGTATTTTTATACTCTGTTGTTTAGGGAATGACAGGGGGAAATGTCTATATATGTTCAGTACAAATGTAATCATTGTAGATGTCCTAACTACATTTCTGACCTGTAGTTTGAATACACAGATTTGGAACCTGTGGATTCAGAACCTGCAGCTATGAAGGGCCAGCTGTATTAAATATTGCTATCTCTCAAGATATTACTCACTTATGATGGTTTTGTCTCTTGAGGTCTCTGCAAGGTCTTGCATTTTGGCATTTTCAGAGCAATGCTGTCTGTAGAAATCCTCCAGAAATCTTGGATGATTGAATGATTCAGGAATCCTCAGGAATTGCTTTGTTTATTTTTATTTTTTGGTGGTTTTGGGGGTTGAACCCAGGGGCCCTTTACTACTGAGCTACAGCTATGTCTCAAGGCCTTTTATTTTTTCTTGAGACAGGGTTTCACTAAGTTGCCCAGGCTGGCCTTCAGTTTCTGATCCTACTGCCTCAGCCTCCCAGGTAACAGAAACTACAACCACGTGGCACCATATCCAGCTAGAAATTGTCTTTTACTGAGGACTCTTGTCTTCTGTTAAATGAATGAAATCCAAAGTGAGGAATTTCAGCTGGGAAGTATCATAGACAGCAAGACCTCCCAAAAGCCCCTTGAATCAAGCCAAACTGTATGAAGTAATCGGCCCCCTGTTCTGTCTCCTTACAAACTGCTTTGGAATGACTGTCACAAAATATTCTTAGGAGAACAGTTGCAGAGGAAAAAAATGACAGTTTTCTTCAGAGTTCCTAGAGTAGAGTAGTTTGGAGCTTATGATACCTACAATTTCAGAACTTTTCTACAGCTGTGAAGAGCTTAATTTTTTTTTTTTGCTTAAATTCTCTTATTGTTACATTTTAGGTATACAATAC
>NW_004624761.1:19279626-19321828 GCF_000247695.1 Heterocephalus glaber
CCCCATTACCTGTGCACCGTTCACCCCCTCCACCCTTCCCTATTTACATAGACTTTGTTTCCATTTTTTCTTTTCTCATAATTTTTCCTTTCCCTTCTTTCCTTTCTCCTTCTCCTCCCACTTCCCCTTCCCCTTTGCCCCTTTTCTTCCTATTTCACATTATGTATTATACCTTTTAGTCCTTATTTACACTTTCAGTTTCTCACATGAGAGAAACTATTCGGTATTTACACATGTGTCCTATTTATTTCACTTAAGAGTATGGCCTCAGTGTGCATCCATTTAGCTATAAATGTCTCTTGAAGAGCTTAATTTTAATCTGGATGCCATAGTGAGAAAGTCTAACAGAATTTATAGTAAGATTATCTTTTAATGAGATCTCCTGCTGAAAAATCCACTTAGAGTCCACAAAAATCACATTATGTACAAGTCACAATTGTAAAAATGTATAAAAAGCCACTTGAAACAAAACTGGCTAAAAACTTTGGCGTTATTTGGTTATTATGAAAATATAAAATGTCAACTCTGAAATAAATGCACAAAGAATATATTAGCATTCCATAATCATAAGTCTATGAGGATTTGTATTTTGTGTTTATATGTCAAATGCAAAATTACTCTTTAAACGTGATTTTTGTCTTAAGTCCTGAGAACACATAAAATATAGTTGTCTTCACATATCCTAGGCATACGCTAGGATACTGCTTGAAAATACATTGTAGGCTCTGTGCTTCTGTCTCCCTCTGGTGGTGTCTGTTCAGAAAGGTAAATAGGGAGGGATGGAGGGGTTGAAGGGAGGGTAGCGGAATAGGGAAAAAATAAGAACCAAGGGAGATTATGTAAAGGTGCAAATTTCGAATGATGAATGTCATTATATTGTACACCTGAAATGTACCAATAAAATTAATTTTAAAAAGACAGTTACCAGCTCTAAAGTAGTCACCAAGTTTCTTTCCTCCAGCATTACACCAATCTGGAAAACATCTTCCGAGGTCTTTAATTCTACTCCATTAAATTCAGGCCAGTTGACAAATTTTTATTTTGGCCATATAAGCAATATGGAATTTTGATTATTTTAACAAATATCAATTGGCCTATCTATAACTTCTTATGGCCATGTCAAAATCAGTTTTTACTTCAGGAAATCTGCCCTAATTTCCTTATCTTTGTGGACAATTTTTGGTGTGTTTTGACACAGTATTTTCTACCTGCTTTAAAAAATTCTGGGTTAAACCCAAAGTTTATTTAGCTTATGCTATATGACTATCACCGTTATAGTTCTATAGCTACAGCAAGAAACAAAACAGACAAAAATCATTTCCCTTATAGAGTTTTTGTTCAGTACACATAGAGGTCTGATTTATGAAGATGTATCCCATAAGGACCAGCATATTTGATTTCACATGTCTATGAAACTTTTTTATAGCTAGAGGTGATAAATTTAAAAGGTAAATGATTGGCTGGGAGAAAAGAATGATAACAATTGAGCTCTGATAAATCACTAAGGAAAGAAATGCACAGAAGGTGGTGCAGAAGATATGGGCAATAGGCATCAGTTGTAAAGGATACTTCTCTAAAGTCATAATTGGTGGATGTAGGATTTTTATGGTTTTAAATTTATCCATAAACACAGGCTGAACATGCCCTTTGGAAAAGATGTTCCCAGCTAGAATTCACTGTGAGTCTCCACAACTTCTCCCATGGTGAGTGTCTCAGGCTGAATTCTTCTCTCTAGTACTTTCCTGGGGACCATGTGCTGAGTCTGCCTGCCATCTGGTGAGACTGCTTGGAAACTGCTTATGCCCTACCTTTTGGCAAACTGGGAAAAAATGAACTTTTTCTAGGCAACGTAACTCACGTGGTTGGGCTTATTCCCCCTGCCCCAACACCCCTACCACTGACCAACCCTCATATCATAAAGTTGTCAGGTAAGCACACTGAGCAGATCAGTAGAATATTTTCAGAGGAACTACTTATGTGCTCAAATTGTAGCAGTGGGGGCATAGATTTGCATTTTCTACTATCTTCTTAGTGTCTTTCCTCTTTTCAGAGATAAAGCAGACCATTATCCACTTGACTTGGGTGATCTTAATGGCAGATGGTTTACCACACATTTCTAGTCCTGCCTATCTTTCCTGAAGCTTCAACCTCTCTTAACCTCTCACCTCTTGTTGTCTTGACTCATTCTGTCCCCCTATATTGTCCTTCTGTATTGTTCACTGGGACTGGACTCAATCTTGTTTATGAGTACAAAGGAATGTTTGAGTCCTGTGAAGATTTTAGAAAAAAATTAGCTGTTTTCTCCCTTTCCTCTGTGCCCTTGAGTGCTTTGTATATGAAATTCCAGTCTTTACAGATTGGCAGCTATGACTCTGGAATGCAAGTTAATTAAATTGTGCTTGTATTTAGGTTTAGGCAAGATTGATTTTTCTTTTCTTTGTTAGGTTTAGTCTGTGTGGCTTTGTTATATACAATCCTGGTAACTAGGGATACTAGGAAAGATTTTATATAGCTGTGCTCTGAAGGGGACAAGGTAGTAGAAACAAGGAAGAAGCACAGGAAAAAGAACCCAGAGACCTCTGTGTTCCACTGGTATGTAAATCATTTAATAGGACCCAGACAATTTAATAGCAAAAGTCAACTTTCCTGGAGCAATTGATTTCCTTTTCTAGGTGCCTAAAAGAAGGCAATCTATCCCTAGATGTTCTTGTGTTAGTTCCTGTGCATGTTGATCTCTTCAGAACCACAGTTGTTTCCAGTTTTTGTATCTTGCTTACTGCAAAGAACCCAGTTGTCCCCACCTTTTCTGTCTAGTGAGGAGGTAGGTATTGTATCCACAAGTTTGGTGTTGAAACTTCTAGTTAGATGCAGGTTAACTTTTAAGCTCAAAGTGTTTCCCAAAGCTTCAAGAGGGCATTCTTTCAGAAGAGAATCACATACTTCCCAGCCTGAATAAGCAGAACTTACTGAGCCTTATCCAATTTTGTGCCAGGTACCATTGCAATCCTTTTCTTTTCTTTTCTTTCTTTCTTTCCTCTCTCTCTCTCTCTCTCTCTCTCTCTCTCTCTCTCTCTCTCTACTGGGGATTGAACTCAGGACCTTGTGCTTGCAAAGCAGGCAGTGAAACCACTAAGCTAAATCCCTGGCTCCAGCAATTCATTTCTGATTAACACTCTTAAAGACAATGTCAAAGAGTTTGCATTCAGATAAGGAAACTGCAGCTCAGAAAGGTTGAATAATTTCCACAAAATGCTACAGATAGTTTAATACAATTCAACATTTTCTATGAGGGTACTTTCATTTTAACATTGCAGGGTCATTATTGTGAGTGATTTCTTTTCTGGCTGTAGATCCAGTAGATGTGAGGATAGGTATTAGAGTACTATTTATGACAAATTTCCTGACTATTAACTCCTTGCCTTTTAATTATGACAGTGTTTAGAATTGAATTTTCCTCATTATTTTGGAGGTGGTTTAATCCTGAAGAATTGGATTTCCAATGGCACTCTGGCTTTCTCAACTCTGCCTTGATCCAACAGTTGTGTGCAGTTGCTATGGGCTGCTGCATATGAGTAATTCAGTGGGGTTTGTGTGATCAGTGAAAGTTGCAGAGCACAGAAGAACCTGGGCAGACTCTGACCTAGGAGTTCAGAATCTTTGCATCAAGCTACCAGCTGTCCCATCTGGAAGATAGCAGAGGTCCAACAGTACCAGTATCCTGAAGATTTTTAAGAATAATAATGCTTTGGAATAGTCTACATTATATGAACAATAGAAAGTAGGTGGGGAAGTGATATAGTCTTCATGGGATTGGAAGTGAAATTTTAGATATTAGGGTAGAGATGTAATCTGTTTTGGAAAGAAAATTCTTTTCATAATACATTCTATATGTAAATCTTTATTCCATTTCTGATTCTCAGGCCACATAACATTGCAAATTCATAGATAATTTATTTTAGTTTTTGAGTGGTCAATATATAAAATAGACTAAGGGGAACTGGGATGAAAAATACCTTTGGTTAAAGTGGAAAGTAAATTTACAAACTGTTAACTTGTAAAATGAGTGCTGTCTAATTTGTCTAGCCCAATACATGGAATCTTATCATAGAACTATTCTTCAAATTGGTTTAGTTCATTTTTGTTGTTATAACAAAATGCCTAAGACCAGTTCATTCGTAAAGAAAGACATTTATCTTGGTCGATGGATCTGGAGCTTGGGAAGTCTGAAAGTGTGGCACTGGTGAATGATGCTTCAACTCATGGTGGAAAGCAGAAGGATAAGCAATTGCATGTGAAGAGGAAGAAACAGAGGGGCAGCCTTGCTTAATCACACTGCACTCTCTCAGGACCTGGTCTATTCTTGCGAGAACTACAAGTAATTGTCTCTTAGAGGCCCTACTTCCCAACATTGCCCCAGTGGTGATCAAATTTCAGCATGAGATTTTTTGGGGACAAACCATAGCATTGATTATTTTTCTTCATTTATCCTTCTCCTGAGTCTTTCTAAAGATATGATTACAGAACTACACATTTAATGCAGACCCTGGAATGAATATATATATATATATATATATATATATATTTTTTTTTTAGATACTACCATATGCACGAGCCTGTTCTTTTCTTTCCAAATCAGATATATCTCCTTTATTTCCCATAGCTTTATATTCACTCACTTAATTCTTTTATAAAACAGATTCTGTGTTTGTTTGAAATTTGTCAAAGGTATTTACATGTTGTTCCATTATTATAATTTTATGATTTATAGTGAGCAACTGCAAAATGTCAGTTGCGGCAGCCTTATGTTTGGAAAAAATCTCAAAAATATGTTACAGTATTGTTAAATGTTAGCTACTTTTTTTAGAAATTAAGTGTTAATTCTCTAAAGCAAATTCATTAAAAAGCACCCCCCCAAAAAACAACCTGAGTAATTACCTTTGAATTTAGGAACATCTGGCTCCTTACTGAGAGGCTAGACGATAAATGTGTAGTTTTTGAATTGTCCATGTTTTTTAGAACTCTTACATTATATTCTTGTACTTTTTGAAGGAAATGACAAATAACAGTGTTGTGATATACATCTTATTTTCTGATGATTTTTGAAAAACTTGCTTCAGAGTCTTATTTAAGATTTGGAGACTAAAACTTGTAGTAGCATACTAGTACATCATTTTAATCCCTGTTTGGAAGTTTCTTTGATAGTCTCTCTTTCCCACCTTCTTTCTCTCTTCTCCCTTCTCTGTCTAGGTCCCCTCCCCTCCCCTCTGTTCCCTTCCTCTTTCCTTCCATGTCAAACTGGTCAAAGATTTCTCTAAATTTCTTTGTACTTCCGCTTGGCTTCTATTTCTAGCAGTCTCGGACCATAAAGCTTCGCTTCTAGCCTTTTCTGTGCTGTTTCTTTACTTTCTACTCTGCCTAATTAGATTTAAAATCTATTGGTCACGGTTCTAACTCTATTTTATACTATGATTTTATTTAACATTTTGAATGACATGGAACTGTTTCTAAATTCTACTTCTTTCTTCTATCAGAGTGCCTCCAGTTATAAATTTATTTTTGCTTCCTAATAATAACTTTTCAATAATTTTACAATGATTAGATTTTCTATAGAATAATAGATCTTCCATCATGCTGTCATACAGGCAATAAGTACTCTTAGTTCTTATTTTTAGGAATCTAAACTGAAGGCCAGATGGCACGGTTTCCATTGAATCAAAGCATAGCTTTATTTCACAGGGGGAAAATGTGAGTCAAGGAGTAACTTAGGCATGAAGACATTTAATTTGCAGGGTTGTTATGGATTTTCTCTGAACATTTGTTCGACAGAGGTGGTTTCTCACTAATTGAAAGATGTTATGTGAAAGGCATTGAGCGATGTCAGATTGAAGAATTGTACTGCAGTGAAGAGACTGGTTTCACCTTGTCTCTGCAGCAAGGTGGACACCACAGAGGATAAGAGAAGTTACTATAACACTTTTCTTTTTAGAATATCTAAGATAAGAATGCTTTGAGTGCATTTATTTCTCAGGCATTCACTGGTTACCTATCATAAGCTATTTTTTTTTTTTAACAAAAATGTGTAAGCTAAAGGGTACTAACAGAGACCTTTGCTCCAGTAAGAATCTGTATAATAGAGCGGTCTTTCTGAGCAAACAAAATGATGTGTATTGTCATCTCTGCAGCCCAGGAAATGACCAGGGAGTCCAGCAATGAGAAGGGAAGGACTGAATAGGGAAGATGTGGGACCACTCATAGTGGTGTGGCATGAAGAGGAATAATAGGAGGCAAAGAGGTGGACAGGGAGACTTTGCCTAAGGCTTGGCTAGGGCCTGGGCTGTGGCAGATCCTGGACCTGCTCAGGGAAGAGGCAGGATCTTAGAGAGGAATGGCTATGTGGAGTGGTTCAGAACACTGGACCCTGGGGCCATGGCCTTGTCCCTGGGACCATGGCACAGTATAATGAGGTATTCTGTCTTATATAACCCCTGAGGATTTAGAGACTGTGCACCCTTTAGAACTTTTCAGACTCTCAGTTCTTCCAGGTGCCAAGTAAACTCCTTGGCTCCTTGTGTCACTCTGCTTTGAAGAAGTCCCTGTGAAACATGCCTGGATGCTATTTCATCACCTATTTGAGTGGAGATGTGTAAGTCAATTTGATTTAGGAGTGAAATGATACAGAATTTCTTGGATCCTCATGTGACAGGTTAAATCCATGTCTACTACACCTCTGAACAAGGCCATTCTGAGCCCAGTTGTGGCCCCATTTGTGGCTCATTTGTGGCCCTTTGTACTCCCTGGAAGTAGCAAGTAGGAGAATAGAAAGTAGGGAAGTTCTGTAACTTTCTTGTACCCTCTCACTTCAAAAATTATCCATCCTTTGTTTCATTCTCTCAAGTCTCTGTGTAATGAAAGCTAACTGCAATGAAAAGATAAACAGCCTGTAACTAAATTCAGAAACAAATATTCATAGCCAGAAAAAAGTGCAAGCTCACTAAGATTTTAACTCAACATTTAAAATCCTAAAGGGGAAGAGGTTTTCAAACTCGCTTTTGGCAGCAAAAGCTCTTTCCAAAACAAATTTGCACTCCAGTGCATCAAGCAGGCAGCAATAGAGTTCTCTGGGTGAGATGGGAAAGGAGACTGAACACACTGTTTTACTCCAGGATGTGGCCCCAGAGTCATTTTCCTTGATGTCCTAGAGCTCTTCTAAAATCCACCACTTTAATCCAAGGGATGAGTCGTGTGGGTTGTTGTCAGGGATGGGATATCAGACACATCATCATCACAGGCCCACGGGAAAGGCTGTGTTAGGTAGAAGGGCCTTTTATACCATGTCTCACCATAAAGGCTATTGCTGCTCTGAAGCCAGCTGGGTGTGCAGGTTTGAGTGAGTGTCCCAATATTGCACAGAGGGATTTTCATATTTCATCAGACACATATTCCCCCAGTGAGGAAAAGAATAGTAGTGTAAGATGTTCATTGCCTTCGAATATAGAGGTCAAAGAAATAGGAATGATCACTTAGTTCTGCTCTTTAAATACCTCATATTATCAGTCTTCACTCTTTCAATAGATATTTAATTTGTCTTTGTCATGTGTCATTTCCATCCTAGATTCAGGGCACAGCAGTAAGAACTGATAAATTACCTTTCCTCAAGGAGGAAACATGCTAGAGAAGACAAACAATAAGAAAACAAATATCTCCTTCTAATGTATAAGGTGTGATAAAACTACATAGTATATGTTCATATTTTAAAAATTTTTACAGTAAAAGACAAATTGCCATTAACCCCCCTCAGAATGCTCCCCCTGTCTTGGAATACACTTATCCCATTGTTTTTGGTGCTTTCTGAAGCAGTTCTCAAGTCCTCTTTCATGGATGTCGTTATGAGGTGTGATCAAGGATATAGTGAAGGCTGCTGCCAAGTGACGTCCAAGACACTGAGGCATCTGAGGCAGGCCTGTAAAACATTATGGTGTGTCCGCATTCCCCGTATGTACTAGATCTGGCACTGTGTGACTTCTGGCTCTTCCCTAAAGTAAAAGTTACCATGAAACATAAACATTTTGAGTTGCTTCAGGATATTAAGGCAGCCACAGTACAACTAAAAACAAAAGAAGACTTCAAAACTGCTTCAGAAAGTGGCAAGAATGATGGGATAAGTGTGTTGGAAGTGAGGAGGAGAATTTTGAGGGGGATTAATGGTAACATGTCTTTTACTGTAAGAGCTTTTTATAATATAAGTATTCTCCATATTTGTCAAGTATAACTTGTAAATTATGTAATCTACAAGGAAAGAGGATTTTCTGTTTTGTTTGGTTTGGTTTGGTTTTAAGCAGGCTGCACTCCTGATGGTCTTGGGCATTAGCTCTACTAGAAGTGATGGGCATAGTGACCTATGCTTAATAGATTCCAGGGATCTCAAGTTCCAGACCAGCTGCCTGGGCAACACAATGAAACAACATCTCAAAAAAACTCCAAACCAGTCAGGCTTCTGCCTCCACCAGCCCTTTGATTCTTTGAAATTGCAATTCTCAGAGTCCTGGCTGACTGTATTGCCAAATCTGGTTTTCATGTCTCAATTTCTTCTTACTGGACCTGTCAGCTGCATTTGACATAGTTGGTCATTTCAACCTCTTTGATATATTACCCTTCCTTTCCTTCCAGAAGATCACATTCACCGCCGATTCTCAGTCTGCTACACAGGTCACTTTTCAGCTCTTTGCTGACTTTTCCTCTTCTTTGCAGCTACTACACCTGGGGTGTATATAATAGCTCAGCACTCATTCACCTTCTCTTTAGTATGTTGCTAATTCTCACTCTTCTCTGTCTTCACTAACCATTCCAGGATAATCTCACTGTGGTGCAGTGGCTTTAAATCCATATGCCTATAACTCACACTTTCATGTTTGTAGTCCTGTCCTTTAACCTAGATTCTGAACTTGTGTATCCACTTGTCTACTTTACATGTCATCTATGTATCTTGATTCCTATTGTATATGATTATATTCAACATGTCCAATCAGAAGATTACTATATGACCTTGGGGCCTGTATCTGGTCCCTGGCCTTGTCCTCTCTGGCTCTTTTGATTTCTTTTTAATAGTTTTGCTTTTTCAAAATCTTTCTCCATCTCAGTAGATAACAATTCTTGTCTTCTAGCCAGCCAGAAACATGAAGTTCTCATTGACTCTTGACTCCTGCCTTTCCCCCCAAACTCTCATCAAATGGACCAGGAACTCTCCTGGATCTGCCTTCAGGACACATCCAGCATCCAATATGTCTCAATAGCTCCACTGCTACTCTCTCCTCTCAACTGGTGTGGACTTCATTTGACCCTCAAGAGTCTATTTTCAACACAATAGCCAAATCAGATTTTAAGAACATAGGTCATGTCTTGCTATTCTTGACTCAAGACCTTGCAATGGTTCCTTTGTTTCTTTAAAATTCCAAAGTGCTTCCAAAGGTCTGTGAAGACCTATGTGATTGTGCTCTCCCTTTCTGCTTTTGTTTATCTCTTGCTGCTCCCTCCCTCCCTCTTTCTACTATAGTCATGTGGGTTTTCTTGCCCATCCTGACTGTATTAGTGAGATTTTTGTCACTGTGACAAAATTCTTGACATATGAAGGAGAAAGGTTTATTTTGGCTCATGATTGCAGAGGTTTTAGTCCATGGCCGGCTCCAAGGCAGAAACAGCATGGTGGAAGGGCATGGTAGAGGATAGCTGCTCACCTCATGGCAGCCAAAAAACAGAAAGAAGAAGAGCCAGAGAGGAAGGGACCAGGGACCAGACACAGTCCCCAAGGTCATGCTCCCATGAGCCACCCAGACACACCCAGAAATTTTCTTTACTAATCTTCTGGGGATCTCTCAAGCCAATGAACCATCACAATGATACCTGCCCAGTGTTCTCTTGCCTGAGGGATTGTTCTCTGGCACTTTGTTCCACTGGAACTATCTCTGAGATATAGGTAGCTTCCTCACCTTATTCAAGGTGTAGCTCAAATTTCAGCTTTCAGTGAGGCTGTCTTCGTCATCCTCAATACCAGTAGAACCCGACCTTATCCCACAGCTGTAGCTAATCTCCCTTACCCTCAATATTTCTTTTCATCATAGCACTTATTACCTCCTGGCATGATATATAATAGTTTCTTTCTTTGTTATGTTTGTTGATATTGTCTGTCACCCTAGATTAACGTAGAGTATAAACTCCACAAGGCAGAAAATCTATTGTGTGTTCAATCCTGACTCCCAAGCTTGCAGAGGAGTGCCAAATTGTCTAGACAAGTAAATCAGAAAGCAACACAAGCCTTGCCGGCTCTGCCTGGCATACAGAGGAAGAGATTATACCTCCAATTCCTAAGAAAAGAAGTTCAAAATATTCTATTAGATATTCCTGTTTTTTAAAGGGTCTTCTCCATACTGGGCCCCAAAAGGAGACAATGAACTATTCAGGTTTCTCTCTTCCTCAACACAGTACAACACTGGCTCCTCTCTTTGTTCCTGGAGATCCTCATTCTTTTCATATTCAGAGTCTTCTGACCCACACACACATCACTTCTTAATGTCCAAAAAAATGAAAGGTCTGCCTGTTAATGTGACTCACTCACTTTAGAAGGAGAGTAGAGACCAATTTTGGTGATTTGAGCACACCTTGGACATTCTTACTTCTTCCACCCAAATCTTCTATTCATCTTTTATGCACAAAGATACAGGGCTCTCCTTGAGAAGAATTCTTGAATCAGCTGCCGAAAGATTGCACTCACTGTTTTTAATCTACTCAAACAACCTTGTAAAAGGTAAGAGCAATAGTGGTTTCTTGTAACTTAATTTACCACAGCGTGTACAATGCAGCAGCGACAGACTTGCTGTTAGCTCAAGCACAATGTGGGGGAACTGCTATGCCAGATTGGCATTGTTTACAGAGGTGAAGTTGAATTGAGTTTCAGGCTTCAAGTGAGGCTCAAAGGCAGGACAAATAAGTCATCATACACTCATTGGTTCATGCAGATTTTTGAAAAGGCTTCAAAACTTAATAACCAGAGTAATGAGAGCATTTCCAACATAAATGCTGCCACAATACATGGAAAGATGATAGAGGTTGCTGGGAGCAATTGCAGGAAATCTCAAGGTAATTTTAGGGTTATTATTTCAGCAGACTGTTATCAGAGACAAGAATATTGAAATGATCTGTTCATCCTCATGAGTGTGATGCTTTTCAAAGCCCATGACAATCTGAAGTAGGCGATTCATGATTATCCAATCATCTGGACATATAAAATAGTATCTTAGGAAATATAACTTTCTATTGAAGTTCTTAGAGTTGTATTAACTAGTTTTTACATCTTCAGTAAGTGTTTCTTCATGATGATCAATAGACTATATGTTGCATTAAGGCAGGAAATTTTTCTTTTTTCCACTGTTATATCCCAAAGTACTAGAATAGTGCCTTATGTACACACTCACTAAATATTTGTTCAATTAATTAATGAACCTTCCTTTGAGCCATCTACCATTAATTTAAAATACAGCATATTCCTCTTAGAATTATAGATGATAGAGATCATGTCAAGATTCTATGCCATCACTTCTCGAGGATCTCCTTTTGTCACCTAAGGGCTAAAAGCCTGTTGAAAGATGATCGTTAAAAAAGAGTGAACTTTATGGCTCAAAATCTCTGCAGAAACTTGTTAAGTGCTCTCTTAGGATGTTTCCAAATAAACCTAGAGCTGACATGGAATGTCATTTTATGTATTTAAACATTCACCTGAAAGACAGATATTCCTCTTTTGTTTATAGGGGAAAATAAAGACAAGTTTAAACTTTTACTCCAACTTGCTGCCCTTCAAATGGACTTGAGTTAACTGACTACACTCATTGGCCAGCAATAGGGGAATGGGTATGGTGTTGATGATTGGGTGAGAAGCCCAGACCTTAGGATTCTAGGGTGCTTTTCATCTTTTACTGGCTACCTGGCTTATTTCTGTCTTAATCTCATGATATTCCAGTTCCTCTGTTTATAATTACCTTCTTCAAAGGAAGTTGGGGTAAGGATACCTGCCTGTTTACTTTATGGAGCTTTGAGAAATTCCAAATAAGATGTGTTTAAAGCATTTTCTTAATTAAAAGTTTTATATAAATAAATTAGAACTTTTGAGTACAGTTAAGAAATCAGAGATTACATACAAGTTATTCTAATTTTTTCAAAAGTTTTGGTTACTGAAACTATAAACTTTCAAAGAAAAATAAGAAGAAATAATTTATAATGTTCTCAAATCAAAGATAGCATTACCTCTAAATGTAACCATACAAAAAAAAAAGTTAGTTTCTGCTGAATCAGCCAGCACAGGAGGTATCAATAATCAAGACAATGCATGTAGTGTTGTGTTTTAAATTTGGTCTAGATTTGAGATAACTATGCAGATGAAACAGGTTTTACTGAAGTCATATACAGGTATAAGGTCTTAAAGATGAAATCTAGATGTTAGCAGTTATTTAATGTTGAGCTCTCAGCTGCTTTTCCTGAGGAATTATCAGAGTCATAGGTGGGGAATGCAATAATTCTTGAAGAATTGCAGCTGCTGAAATGCAGACATATGGAATTCTTGCACTCTCCAGAAACAATTTCACAATAGGATAAACACTCCTTTAAATTTTTCTTTTAACCCTAGAGAGAGGATATTGTGTAGACTGGCTGGCAAAATCTTAGCATTTTGAAATTTCATTTTATACCTGGTTTCCTGTGTACCCTTTAGGAATCTGTATTTGTAGCTATAGGAGTGAAGTCCTGTGCTGAATTCTCTAACAGGTACAAATAAAGCATGTTGAATATTTTGGCAGTTAAAATTCACAGATATAATTTGTACTGACTTTGAAATTATGAGATATAATTGAAAACAAGATTTTTGTTGATTTTGTCATCTTACCAGATCAAGTAGAACTTAATGGTCAACCAGTTTAAGCACTGATCTTGCTTGTATTGGAAAATAACATGTCAACTGATTTTCTTTTCTTTCTTTCTTTCTTTTATTTTTGTTTTTGCTTTATGACAATATATTGATTCTGTCTTAGTCACTTTCCCATCACTGGGACAAAATATCCAACACTAGAAACTTAAAAAAGGAAAGGTTTACCTTGCCTCATAGCTTGAGGCCATGATTGACTGGCTCCTTTGGGAAACAACTTGGTGAAAGGGTCTGTTGGAATGCTGCTCACTCTGTGGTAGCCAGGAAGCTGAGAGAGAGAGGAGGAAGAGCAGAGCAGAGGATGAGAATACACCTTTCCAGGTCAGGCTTCCTGTGGTCCACCATTTTTGACCAGAGCCTACCTCTCACCAACACTTCAGCTAGGACCTCATTGATGGATTAATTCACTGATGAATATCATGCCCCCATGACCCAGTCACCTCCCAAAAGCTTCACCTCTGAACACATGAGAATTTGGGGGATATTTTAGAACTAAACCATAACAGCCCCATTGGAGATTTAGATGATTTTCCCCATAAGATATTAATTTAGAGCTTCTTGAATATCAGCCATTCTTCTGAGTCCCAGGAACATGGTGTGAAATATGACAAACATGTACCTTACCACCTGCAGGTTTTGATCTATACTTTTCTATATTTCTGAGTTAAAATATTTCATACTTTCTGGCTGTCATTGTTTATTTCAAGGGTTCATCTGATTAAGAAATACACAGTTCAGGGAATGATGGTAGGGACCAGGCAACTGACCACATAGCTGACAAACACAGACTGTAGCTTTGGCAGAGAGAGAGAGAGAGAGAGAGAGGGAGAGGGAGAGGAGAGAGAGATATTGAAGGGGAGAGAGCAGAGAGACAGAGGACACAGAGGAGACGGGGAGATAGTTATTTGCAGGTTCTGCTTGTCTACTGTTACTCTGAAACTGAAGGTTTCAAAACCTTCACGAAAAGGTTTCCTGTGTCCTTCCTTTACAAATCTGTATTTCTTTTTCCTGAATAAAAAGTAGTACATAATCAGTATAAGAACTTTTAAAAAATACAGAATAAAATATTGTGAAGAAAATAAAAATTTCCTTTAATTTATTACCAGGGATAATTACACTAGTTTTTAATGTACCTCTTGCCATGACAAGTTATGCTTTTTAAAGCCAGTTGATGTCTTTTCACTTAAAGTATCCTGAACTTTGTTCTAGCACATTGAGTTTTTTTCTACAATATACTTTTTGTCAGTGGCTGTAACAGTATTCCTTATTAGAAAGGTGCTAAATTTATTTAATGATTTCCCTATTATTGCATAGTTGTTATTTCATAGTTTCCTTGTTATAAATAATGATGGTATAAACAACCCTAAGAATAAAACTCATATATATTACTAATAATTCCTTTGTATGAAGTCCAAAAAATAAGACTGCTGTGTTAAACATTATAGACATCTAAAAGGTATTTGATGCATATTATCAAATATTTAAATTTATTTTAACACTTATTATTTTGTTGAACTGATTTATCTTTTTATTAATGGTCTGCCTTAAAAAGTGTATCTAGTTTTGATCTTGAATTTATCATCTACTGTAATTTTAAAGCAATTGAATATTTGTTGAATCTTTCAGGAAAAAAGAGCACCTAATAAGAGCAAAAAATACCAAAATGTAATGTTTGTGTGTAACTGTGGAGGGAAAATAGAACAAAAATATTAGCTAATGTCATTTCACATTCCTTATGGCAATACAGACTCTGACATTTTACCTGGCATTTTCGAGGCAGGCACTGGATCCACTGAGCTAAATCCCTGGCCCCTTTACCTGGCATTTTTGTTAAGGCAAATAAATATACTCCAAAGGTAGGGCATGTAGTCTTTGCCTGGATTCCAGCACGTAACAGTTGACTATTATTACTGTGATATTTAGGTACCATTTTAAAAAAATTGTTGTTCAATTAGTAGTACTTCACTTTGACATCATTTCCAGTTGTTAAGAAAAATGCTCCCACGGGCTAATCCACCCAGGTAAATTGCGCAATTGCTGAAGCTTTGCTCTTATTTCTAAATATGTTTGCCTTCTCCCCATGCAAGCCCACTAGTTAATTTTCTCCTTTTCTTCTTTTGGAGACAAGCATGTTGCATTATTCCCAGGTAATTCCACAATTAATATTCTAAAGTACCAAAGGAAAATTGGTGACAATGAAACATCTGGAAACAAATCGTTGAGTTGGTAGCAAGGGAAGGCTTTCTATTATTTGTTTCTCCTAATTTTTTAAAAAAACACGTTATTCTCTCTCTGTCTCTCTCTCTCTCTCTCCCAGTGCTCTGCGGAGGGGGCGATCACTTCCTGTGCACCAGTGGAATCTGTGTCCCCAGGAAACTGCAGTGTAATGGCTACAACGACTGCGACGACTGGAGCGACGAAACTCATTGCAGTGCGTGGCAGGCTGTTCGGGGTCTGTCTGGGTGGACAGGGGTTTTATTCGGGACACGAGAAAAAAGACCATTCCATTGTCAAATCCTGACAACCACCAGGCCTTTTGTAGACAGGTTTGCCTTTCTGCAGGGCGCCAATGTGTTTCTCTCTCCCAGAGCCACAGTGTTTGCCCATCTCCCAGTCAAAAGGCTTCAGGAGAGGCTCCGCAGCTACTGCTCACTGGGACAGATGCCAGACTGCAGCATTCTTGCGTAAAGTGTCTCTAAATTGGGAGGAAGTTTTTATTCTATTTTGTTTAGGTGATGTATGTTGCTTTCTGTTTTTAAAGCTTTATAAAAATAATGACTACTTTTTTGAAGAACTTTTCATAGGAAAAATTTTTTACCCTAATGATTCTTAATGAGACAATGGTATGAACTGTTTTGTTTATTTATTTAGAATGATATTTATTTAGTTTTCTTATGTAGTTTTATTAGTACGTGTTTGCAGTGCATAATGATTACATTTATCGTGGGGAGTTTGTACAGGAACACAACATATCCTGATTCATTTTTGTCCCCATCTCCTCCCATTTTTCGCTGCTTCTTCCAGTCTTTTTTCCCTCCTTCCCTCCCTCCCTCCCTCCCTCCTACATCTCTTGAAGCCACTAATCAGTAGGTTCACCCTTAAACATCCTCAGTTTACTGAATTGATTTGATGAGTTTGATTGAACTTCCAATGGTTTTGTCCAATATAGATTCAGATTTCAAGTTGTTTAGCACTTAGGCACCAGAAGAAGGCAAAAACTTTCCTCAATAATTCAACTATTTTATTTAAAACAGAACTATATCCAATTGTGTTCTAATTGCTTTTTAATGGGTATATAATCAGCTGTAGTTAGTCTGGGAAGAGCTGGGTTTATTTCCCATGAGAATAACCAAGGCTTTATAAAAGCTCAAGATTCCTGACCTCAGTTGGGAGATGACTTTGGTCTGTTTACCAGGTGACCAACTCTTCATCTGAAGGGTTAGGGTGGCCATTTGTTCAAATTTTAAACAGGCAGTGTATTGAGGAACATTCCAGGTCTGTGTTTCCTAAAATGAAGTTCTATAGTACTAGAGTCTTGAAAGATGCTTGAGGAACAAACAAACAAACAAACAAACAAACAAAAAAATGAACAATACTTTTCATCTGATCTGGCTCTTTGTTTACAATACATGTTCATATACAAAAGTTCCTGAGAAATCTTGTAGTTTAAAAAAATTAATTTTGATTAACTTGGTATGTCTTCAAATTTTTTTCCTCATGTAAACTGTCACTTTTTAAATTTAATTATGCATTTGTTTATTTTTCATAATAACTAGGATCCTGTGGAACTTTAGCTATTCCACTCTTACTTTAGGACATGTTTTCAGTAAGCTGTTTATTTTTATCATTTGAAATTTTCTTTTTAGATAAACCTGTGGCATGCAATTTTACACGAAAAACATTTTTATAGGATAAGTATTTACACTGGGGAGTATTGATATAAACTTAGGTGAAAGTATCATGAAAAATATCCACAATAGGGAATTCTGAAAGGTTCAACTGAATTATAACTAATATATGGGGATTTTGGTGAATCTTGTTTATCTCTCTGGCCTGTGTTACAGCATTATTCAAATTTTGCATGTGACTCCACCCCTTGTGGTGAACCAATGTTGGTTGCATCATTTTGTTATCTGTGGAGGACTGAGCATTGTACTTTGAACACAGTAAATGCTTTCTGTGGTCTTTGTTGAAATTAAGTTTGAAGGAAACAGTTTTCCTAGCCATCAACTGAACAAGAAGATGTTACCATACTGGAAGGTATTTATCAGTGTCTTAGGAAGCTTATATCAATCTAATTTAATAACCTCTCCTCATGAATATACATGAGAAATGATCTGGTTTGGCCTATTGAGAAAATATATCCCTTCAGAAAACTTCTGTATGAAAACCCATGTTGAGACAGAAAGCTTTATAAGCAATTGATTTTTATCTTACATGAACATCTTCCTATCTTGAGCACCCAGTATGTGTGGCATTTCAGCAGTAGCATTTATGGAAGGCACTACACACACTTCTGTTGTTTCCAATCTGCAGTAAAGGAATAGTGCAATTCTGAATTAAGGCTTGCATGCAGATCAGCATGAACACAGGCCTCACAGGTACTCGTGAGGGGAAGGAAAAGTTTTGATGAGAAATCCCAGTGAGAAGTAGAAGAAAATGTCCGGTTGGTAAGATTCTGGCAGGTAGACAAGAGGAGGATTTCCAGAGAAGATTATGCATTTATGGATGAGGTATAAAAATGGCCTCCAACTAAGCACTTGTCTACTTTTATAAAACATGGGTCAAATCAGGTAGTTTGTACAGTTTACTGAGTTAATTTCCTTTTTAGTCTTGTTCAAAAAAGGAAGAGAAGGGAGTTATTTGTGAATTGCCCCACCAACTGTGCTAGAAACATTTACCTACATAGTTTGATTTAATTGTGGTCATTGGAGGTATTATCTGTGCCTTTTTGTACAAGTACATAGCCAGAGAATAGGGCTTTATGCGTTTTCTGGTGATTCACAATGCTAGTTTGAACCTAGTCTTGACTGGTTCCAAATCTAATGCTGCTTTCTCTTGATTATGCTGCATTTGACCTGCCCATATAAGTTTAGATTTGAGGAATGATTATATTCTGATCATTCTTATGACAAGAGAATATTTAACTATTTGATATATTTTATGCTTTGGGAGACAATTGTCCAGTACAACTGTACTTCAGGTATCTGTGACTACTGACTATCCCCTAACTAATTGTGTTATGTTTATCAATCTCTTAAGTATTTATTGAATGAAAAGATTTTTAACCACCTGGAACAATATTAGTAGTATACTGTTGGTGGTCTCTCTAGAGGGACCTGGAAGCACCGACTTTTAAAGAAAGAAAAGGAGACAGCTTGGGGGATGAACAGGAGTTTAAGTCCTCTGGCACTATTTGACAATCACAAAGGAAAGAAGCAAGGCTTTTATACATGTAGGAAAGCAGCTTAGTTATTCTGGGTATCGTCTTTCTGATTTTAACCTCTGGTGACAAATGACTTTAAGTGACTCATAAAAGCTACAGGAGAATTCACAAGTCGCCTGTTTCTGTTCACCAACCCCATACATCAAAGAGCACACCGCAGCCCTCTTCTTATCAGATAGTATCAAGAGAGCAGGACAACTTTAGCCAAAATCAAGCCCACAGGCCCACCATAAACATCACAGATGTGCATAGTGAGTCGTATCTCTCTTACCACCCGTAGAGTCATTGGGTCCCATCCTCTGATCCCAGAAAATGGTAAATAAGAAAACTAGGAAAATCTGTTTTTCTCCTGTGAGACTTTTACAACATCTCTTAAAGTTTTCTGGCATTCTTTTAACAAACAGACTTGTGGAATTTCCCAGAAATGACTTAATTTTCTTAGTTAACAAACTTCTTGTGATCTATTCTTACAACTAGATAGCTGAATTCTACCATTTCCCACAGTATACTATGAAGAGTTTTTGAAATTAGGAAAACTTTAATAACTTCTAGCTTTACCACTAGAGACAGGCTACTTCTCTAACCTTGGCTTTCTTCAGCATCAAGGCTGTCTGTATATTAGCTTCCAGCATATGAGCTCCATGTGCAGGGATTCTGATTCAGTTTGTCTGGAGATGGGCCCAGGCAGCAGCACTTTTGCAAAACTGCCCAGGTAATTAATTCTAACAGCAGCCAGATTAAAAGCTACTGGGCTAGAAAATATCTGTATCTCTTTTGCTGCTAACATTCTATAATCTTTTGATTCTGCAACCAGCTCCTACAAACAGTATGTTGCATAGCAGTGCTTAGCTGTGGTACTTCGGTTCATGGACTTAATTTGTTCTATGATTTTGGAAAAGATGGACACATTTGTGTTTGTGTGGGAAAGACAGCTGTGGTCATGTTTGTTACCCATGCAGAGTTTGCAAACAAAAACAAAATTTTGCCAAACACTTCTCTTTGCAAACCAAATTGTTTGCAAAAAGGTTTTCATGAACCGAGGTAGCACTGTATATAAAGCCTCAAAAGAAATGATCATCACAGGAAAATAGCTGGTGTAGAGTCCTCATATCTTATGTTACCTAAAACCACCATCAGATTCTTTTGGAAATCATTTTGCTTGAATTTTGGGTAAAATCAGTTGATCTTTTTTCTGAAGGGGGTCATTTTCCTAATTATAATGAATACATCACAATATAGTGGTTAATGCTATACGTTTTTAAGTCAGGGTGCCTATGTTTCTATCTTTACTATTTTCTATTTCTGAGAACTTGGGCAACTCCTCAACCTCTTTGTGCCTCAATTTCTTCAAAACTAGAGTGAAAACAACGCTATCTCTGAAAGTAAATCATTGGCTATAAAGCATGTAGAGCAATGTATGGCATGCAATAGCTCTCAAAGAGCATTAGGATTTATGGTTATGATTGTTGTTGTTGTTGTTATTTTTGTTATCTTCTCTCTGCCATCACTGCCCATCATCTCTCATTTTTAGGATTCAGAGGACCACCACTGGAAATCAGGGAGACAGTTAATAAAGTTCAGGTGATGCATGATAGGAAGGTCTGAGACACCAAAATATTCACAACAAATTTCAAAGCTTCAGCACATGAAGCTGTTTAGGAAAAAAGCAACCTAAATAGCACAAAATGAAAGTTGATATTTCAAATAATATTTCCAATTCACTTTTATGTAGTGACAATCTGCTTATACTGAATCAATCAAGCTATTGGATATTCTTGAATTCCAGCTATGTGCGAAGCATGTCCTAGGCACCCAGTGAGTGGACATGTTAAGACCTGGTTTCTTTTTTCATGAGGCTTTTAGTCTAGTTACAGAAATAACATATAAACAAAGAACCATTGAATATGGTATTTTGAAACGATAATACAAGGAATGCCACAAAATCAAACAAGATTGATGTACACAAAAATATACCAGTACTAAATCCCATGAACAGAGACATTAGGACTGCCAGGAGCTTGGCTGTGTAGAGAAGCTAATGGAAAAGGTGGGCCTTGCACTCAGGTGAGGTTTTATACTCTAGAACAGTGGTTTTCAACTCTCTAAGTGACATTTTGCAATGGGGACGTTTTTGCCTGTCGTCACTGAAGGGCAGGCTGGGGGTCATGCTACTGGCATCCAGTGGGTAAAGGCCTAAGATGCTGCTAAACGTCCTACAGTGCACAGGGCAGCCATCCCTGACCTAGTGAAGAAGTATGCAGTCCACCCCATCAATAGCGCCACAGTTGAGAAACACTTCCTCCAGAGGTAGCACCAATAGCAGAAAGAACTCAGGGACTCAAGATGCCTGTCTTTTTTCACAGCTCTGCTGTTAATTGGCTGAGCGATGTGGAAAAACCACTTAATTTCTCTGGTCATCTCGCAGTGAGAAGGTTGGATGAAATGATCCTTGGTGCTACCCATCTTAACATTCTGTAGGCAGAATCTGAACTTCATACTTGTTCCTTGAGTTGAGTCAACCCATGAATGTTTATAGAGTCATAGAGACTAAGGGCATTGAAAGAAGCCCTTAATAAAAAAGCTCTCTGTTTCTTAGTTTTCAGCTCTAATTTAATGATAATTTGAGGGATAAAAGCCAATAGTATGTCTGTGAGATGCCAAGCAGAAATAAATATTAACATGCAAGAACTTCAAAGAAACATTTTGTATCAAGATCTCCTTAAGAAAAAAGAGCTGAAGTTAGAAAAACATTTACCCTAGGTCATGCAAAATTATGCTGTATTGAGCAAGAAAATCACAGCAAGCACCTTTTGAAAACTGTGAATTGTTGGCCCTAGATTGTGCTGACAACATCTCTCTCAGTTCAAATAAACATTTATTCCAATAAAAGGAGGCACTGTGATCTTTGCTATTTGCTATGTATTTCTGGCTATGCAGTGCCTCTGGATAGGATTTTGAGTGTTTACTAGTCACACAGACCTTAGGGAAGTAACAAGTCGCTTTCCAAATGCAGCTAACATTGTATGTAACTTCTAACTGAGGAAGTCACACCAGTGGAAGGTTGAATCTGCACCTGTGTGAATAAAGATTTTAAAAAAATTCCTGTGTCCTCCCCATGTATGAGATAATTTAATAAATAAGGATACTACTTAACAAGAATCTCTCCAGTGAGGTGTTTTAGTATGAATTACTAGAGGCCCAGATTATGCTTCACAGAGGACACATAAATCTTTGGAAATTTTTGGTGTTTTTCTCATGGTTATCAGATTCTGAAAGGAGATTTGAAATGGCAGCAGCCCCCCCCATCAAAAAAAGAAAGAAAGAAAATGGAAGTGTACTGGAAAATTGGCCATTTTCCTACCTCCTCTAGGGGACACGAGTACTTTTGCACTGATAGTCAAATTGAGAAGCCTTATTTCTCTGGTTATTGCTGATTGTAGCATATTGGTTCAAAACTTCCCACAAGGGTCATTTAGATTAAAACAAAAAAAAAAATTAAACTTTGCAAGGAAGCGTATATATCTTGATGCACAAAGTCCCCAAGTTTTCCCAGAGGGCATGAAGACCAATGTCATACATAACCTTTCTGAACTCAGCTATCACGCACTCCAGCCAGTGTTGGGCTATTGGGCGGAGAGACAGCGCCCTCTGCTGAATGATAGAAAAACAGCACAGTCATGGCCGTAACTGAGAGAGGATGACACCCATTCTTTTAAAAAATTATTCAGGCTGGTAGAGTTAAAAAATAAAAAGTCCTAACAAGGTTTTGTATGTGTATAACTGAACATATGTGTATACAAGTATGTGTGTTCGTGTGTGTTACACATACACGCATCTTTTTAATGAAGATATCACATAGATAATCTCCAAGGCCCGTTCCATTCCTAAAATGATGTAATTTTAAAGTTTTTAAAAAAATGATTCATTTTAGAATAATGATTTCTAAAAATAGATATATATTTATGATTCATGCATAGGTAAATGTAATATTTTGGTGTGGTTAACAATTTAACTGATCAATACCAAGACTTGTTTTCTTTTCAATTGGGGCAATAATTGTACAAACTTGTGGGGTACAGAGTGATAATTCAATACATGTGCATGATGCATGATGATCAGATCATCGTAGTTAGCATTTCCATCTTTTTATCACATTTTTGTGGTTAGAGCTTTTAAATCCCTCTTTTCTAGTTCTTCATATAGATTGTTCTAAACTACGGGCACCCTATTGTGCTGTAGAGCATTGGAAATTATCCCTTAGAGGGATAATAGGTACCACATCTGGGATGTTGGGGATGAGGATAGTAAAGAGGTGCCTCCCACCAGCTGTATGGGAATTAGGAGGATAAACCTGGAGTTCAAGAGACTCGATTCTTAGTCCTCATCAGGCAAGCAGATGATCAGATGTGCTCCCATTGTTCATCTCTTTCATTTGTTCTCGAAATTCCCTCTACTGGAGACATGCTAAACTTTTTATTGCATCCACTCCATGAAACCCTTCTTCCATGATCCCTCTCCAGCCTTAAACAACCTATTTTTGCATTTAATTAATTTAATCCAGGGGAAAGATACATGTTTAAGAAATCTAGTCACTATTAAATGCACGGCTCTTTACTTGTATTAATTAAAAACACTTTTACAGTTGTTATAATGAGGTAAAGTTTATACATCATATTTTCACCTATTGATTTTTAGCACATTTATAGGATTCTGCAACCATCACCACTATCCAGGCTTAGAACTTTTTCATCTCCCTCCAAATTTCTGTCCCACATATTTGCAGTCAATCTTCCTCTTCACCCCACCAGACAGTGGTAACCATGGCTCTGAACTCTGTACAAATTTTCTTTGTCTGGGAATTTTACAAATGGTTCATAACGTTTGTGTCTGGTTTCTTTTACTTAACATGACATTTTTGAATTTCATTAGTACTGTCACATATATCAGTAGTTTAGTTCTTTCAATCAATGGATAATATTTCATTGTATGAGTATAATGCATGTGGTTGTCCATTCATCAGTTAGCAAGCATTTGGATTTTGTCTGGTTTTGGTTATTAAATATAATGCTGCTATGAGTGTTCATATACAAATATTTGTGCAGATAAATATTTAATTTCTCTTCGATAGATTTCTAAGAGTAGAGTACATGAGTTTATTATGTAGTAAGGTTGTATTTACCTTCACAAGAAGATATTAATTGTTTTCAGAGGTGATATTATTATTTTATATTCCTATCAGCAATGCAAGAGAGTTTCAGTTTTTCAAAATCCTTGCCAGTACTTGGTTTTGTCTGCCTTTTTATTATAGCCATTTTAGAAGATGTGTAATAGTATCTTATTGTGGATTAAGTTTACCTTTAATGACCAAGAATGTTTGGTACCTTTTCATATTCTTATTGGTCATTTTTTATGTCTTTCACAAAGACTTTCTGTTCAAGTGCTTAGCCCACATATAATTGCATTGTTTGTTATCTTATTATTGGGTATTGAAGTTTTATATGTGCTCAGAATATGTCATATTTTTCCAGTATGTGGCTTGTCTATTCATTTCCTTAATGATGTCTTTTGAATTGTTGTGGTTTTGGTATCATATTTGAAAATTCTTTGCCTAATTCAAGGTCATAAAGATTTTCCCCTATATTTTCTTCTGGAAGCTTTATGATATTCATTCTTATCTTTAAATCTATGATCTCTTTGATTTTTGAACATTGTTTGAGGTGAAACCATGAATTCATTTATTGCTTATTTGATATCTAGTTACCCTGATACCATATGTTGAAAAGAGCTTTCTTATTTAGTGTTTGGGCATTTTACACATATTATTTCATTAAACCATTCTCCTAAATCATATTAAGAGGATTATGTGATTCCAATTTCATAGATCAGTTCACAGACTCCTAGAGTTGAACCAAACACACTAAAAATCCATAGCTAGTAGATGTCAGTAACAGGATGGAGTTATAGTCTACTCAGGTATAAGAACTATTTTCTTAATAATATTGAGAAAGAATTTCCCTGCATATAATTGGTTTGAACACTAAGTATACAATTCCTGAGATTATATAGCATTTATTCTCATTTTGCCACCATAATCTTAGGGCAGTACTTGTTTATCTGAGGATCATGTTATGGAACACTCAATTGATATTACATTAATATTTATATGAAAAGAAATGATACCTTTATAATCTGGGCAGCTTATTTTCTCCATTATGTTTATATTTACCATTGACCAACATAGACTTTGACTCTAAAGGGAACACTTCTAGGAAAAAATTGCTAACTTCCTCTTAAAATCATTCATTGCGTATGAACAGAAGCTTCATTAGGAGCCACGGTGAAATGAGAATAGACCTTCACGTCTATTAAGGAGCTTAAAGGCAATGGAAAACAAAAGTCAGATAAACACTTTCAAAAAATGACAGAAGTCCTTGGCTTGGGAACCAGTGGGGCTTAGTATTGGTTTTGCAGTAAATTATTAAGTGACCCTGAGCAGGTCATTTGTGCTCCGTTCCAGTCTCCTCACCTGTAAAACAGTGGGCATGGGCCAGGTTACCAGTGTGGCTTCCTTCTCCCCATGATAGCTTTTGTTAAAGTACTGCTGTGACATCTGCAGTACTCTGATGACACATTGGGACCTTCTGTTTGCAGACTGCAGTGTGGATCTGTTTCGCTGTCACACGGGCAAGTGCCTTAATTACAGCTTTGTGTGTGACGGATTTGACGACTGCGGGGATCTCAGTGATGAACAAAACTGCGGTAAGTGGCATTTTTCCCCAATGGTTGTTTGTGAAAGTCACAGAAATGTCTAACCGATACATTTACCTCACTAGCTGTTAATACCATGAACATGTTAAGTTGTAAAATGGTTGGTTGCTTATTTCTCTAGAAGAAGGAAGTTTGTTGAATCACCCTGTCTTATATAGAAATGCTTCACACAGAAAGTCATATGAGGAAATATTAAGGAAATGGGGTGGAAAGATGGGTAAACTTTGCTAGTTCTAATATATTTGTTTCTGTGTAAATGCTCTCTTTCTTCTCTGGTCACAGTCTGTGGTTTATGTTTGGATTTGAGCTCTTGAGCAAAACTTTGAGACAGATATATTGCAAAGTGCTATGTATAAGCAACAGCCCTTCTCGGTTCCCAAGCACTACAGGAACTCCTCCTGCAGTAGCTATACCCAGGCTTAGGGGGACACATTTGCTTATGTAAAAATACTGATTTTAACTTTTAAAGAATAAACCTACTTTTGAAAGAGTCATGCTAATTTCTGAAAGTCACCTCATAAATTTAAACCTGCAAAATTATTTAGTGTATAGATGTTTTGGCTTTGTGATTAGCTTTAGAATTTTTAGGTACTATAATGTTGACTGATAATAGGAAATTTTTCTTTTTCTTTTTTTTTTGGTACCGGGGATCAAACTTGGGTCCTTGCACTTGTGAGGCAGGCAGCTTAACCACTGAGCTAAATCCCCGGCCCTGACAATAGGAAATTTGACATATGAACAATGGGGGCAGCTGGGTTGGGGGTTGCACATGATGTGAGACAGTGTTTGGCATTTGGGAGTATGGAAAGCAATGTTGGAAAGGAGCAGGAGCATGATATGAGGGATGTGTTGGAGTGGTGAGGGTCTGATTCATAAAAGCACTGGCAGATGTATAGGTCAGTGATGGCCAACCTTGTAAAGACCCAGTACCCAAACTGCACCCCCAAACCCGTGTATCTATTGCAAAGTGACAATTCTGTAATGAAATCTGAGTGCTTAGCTGCTGCGGTGATGCTGGGGCGACTTGGCTCACATGCGGCAGAGAGGGCTCTGAGTGCCCACTGTGGCATATGTGCCATAGGTTCGCCACCACAGGTATAATGTACAAACCATCTGATGTAGATTATTTTCTTGGACTTACTAAACTTGAGATGAAGGAAGAAAGATGATTGTAATTATATATGTCATAGAATAATAGGTTCAGGATGCCTCAGAGATCATCTAATCCAACCCTTTCTTTCCCCGGTGAAATAATGGGGAATGTGGGATCAGAGAGTGTGGCTCGGCAGTTGGAGAGGACAGTAGGCAGGGCCAGGGGATGGTTACGGTGTGAAAAGGGGTGATCTTTCCACTCAACATAAGGCCTCTGAAGATATGAGGACATCATGAAGTTTGTGTTCTCGGGATGGTCTTCATCTCATGACAATGGCTATGACTTTCCCTTGGACCGCTCTGTGCTCTGGCTCTCCATCTCTAGTAGCTGAGCAAGGGTGGCTTTTCTAGGTCTTACCCAAGTGTCCCACCTCTTTTGCTTTTCTTCTTTTCTCTACACTCTCTGTTGTACATGTTGTTTTATTGTCCCTAAATACCTTTTAAAATCCATGAACTATCAGGATCCTATGACAGTGGCTCTGTTAAGGGAAACTCATGAAACTTGCCCATTATTAGCTCTGCTGTTTGTAAATCCATACACATCTTTAAAGAGCTGAGTACATGTAAGTTGCCCCACCTGTCATGGCAAAACAGCTTCTGGATTCTGCCTTTTGTGGGGAGAAACGTATCATTTAGTGTTACATATATTTTTTCTTCCAGAGATGTCCAGACGGGGGGAGAGTTTTAATCTAGAAACATGGAAATCTTTTGTTTTGTTTACTGAGCGATTCTTTCAAAAATGAGTTATATATTAAAATAGTCCAGTAGAGAACTTAAACTTAGCATCAGGAAGATGAGCTAAGAAGATATTCACCTTCCTAATTTAGCAGAAAGGTGAGTTAACTATTTTTAGAAAAATGAAGGATTTGTCACAAATACATCTAATCATCTCTGCTTTGTGAAGCACAAATTGCAGTTCTGTTGATTTGAGTAGATACAAAACCCACAAATTTTTCACAAGAAAACAAACAATGATAACAATAACAAACTTGGGGCCATGGGAAAGCTTGGCAGAGTTGTTGTACATCTAAAACAAAACCAGACACATTTTACCCTATAGCAATGTTGGGTGTGGAGCTCAGGCTTTGTGGAAGGTACTGTTTTAATTGTGTCAGGCTCAACATAGAAATGTTATTGATGGTACTGGAACAATGGGAATAGTTTCTCTTAAACTGGAACTGTAAGCCGTACAATTCTAAGTGCTTTCATGCTAGTTCTCCCCATCTTCATAAGTGTTCTTTTCTCCAGACTGTGATTCCGCCAAGGAGCATCGCTGCGGGGATGGGCGCTGCATTATAGCCGAGTGGGTGTGTGATGGTGACCACGACTGTGTGGACAAGTCTGATGAGGCCAACTGCTGTGAGTGCACTGAGGGTTCACATTTTGCTTAGTTTTCCATTTCTCCTTTGTTTAGCTTGTACTCAAGGCTCACTGCCTAACAGCATTCAAAGGGAAAGAGCCTTATACAGTACCTTGATTCTTGCCTCTAAGTAACAATGCAGCGTGCCTGTCTTCACATCCTTCTCTCCCAAACTCCAAATGTAATTTGGTGGAGCTGGTCCAGCAAGTGTCTGTTATGTCTGTCGCTGCTCCTGTCTCCTTTATGCATTTATGATCTTGCCAAATGTAAAGCTCTTCTCAAAAACCAGAAGACCTTTTTCCTGCAAATGATATACAAGCAGCTGAGCTTCCCTGGAGGAGCCTCAAAAAGTGTTCTCAGGGGCCATTTGTGGGCGAATGCCGAGAGCATTACCAGGGAGAAGAGAGCTTGTCATGTTCAGACAGTGAAACAGAGTGTGAGATAGTAATTATCATATCATAGCTTACTGTGTTTCTGAGTGAGTGACAATTTGGGGGTGCTCTTACACTACCAAAGCAGTAAAAACAGATGTGACTATTAACCATTTTTCCCTCACAGAAAATATATGTCCTCAGTTAGCAATAATAAAAATTATTAAACAGCGATGTTTATCAATTAAAAGAGGATGATTAATTGGAAAGAGTTAGTACAATGTCTTTCTTGCATGCTTGAACTATTTAAACTTTTCATTTTATCTTTTGTTGTCTAATAAAAGCAGAAATAGTTGATACACAGTTGTCCCTCGGTATCTGGAGGGCTTTGATTATGGGACCTTTGGTGGGAACTACAATATAGGGATACTCAAGTCCTTTACATAACATGGCACAGTATTTATATATAACCTACACATGTCCTCCTGTATACTTTAAATAATCTCTATCTTACTTACAAAATCTAATGCAATATATGAGATTAAATATTTAATTGGTTTATAATTTGAAGCAAAATAAAACTGTAGGTGACATAGACTTTCTTTTGGCATAAGAAAAGTCTCATAAAAATTTATACAAACTCGGTGTTTAGCTTTCCATTGTCATGAGTTGAATTTGAAATGAGTGTGACTCATTCTTGCGTAGGGATCCATTGGAATACAGTGGGGTGTACCAACGTGAACTTGGACAGCGAGGACATAATACTAAGTTAAACATGCTTGGTACTGGCCTTTGATTCAAGACCAGGGATCTTAATATTAGATGGTAATTCAAGAAAGGATGAGGTCAGTGGTACATGGGTTTCTGATGCTCTTGAAAGACATTTAGAATAGGAAATAGGGAGATAGACCTTTTGCAAATGGGAAGGGACCAAGAGATTGAGGAAGGGTGAGAGAGTGGAGGGAAAGGGGAAGAAAAAGAATTAAGATGCATTATGTGCATGTACCAATTGCCCTCTTGGAATGTAATCATTATGCACTGCAAACATGTATAAATAAAAAAATAAAAACTGAAAAAAAAAGAAAGACATTAGAGAAATAACAGGATCAGAAGGCCAATTGCTACCAGTCCATCCCTGTCAAGGGTCTTTGTGTGTTAGACCCTGTGAGTTCACTGGCATATATATAGTATATATATTTCTTTGTTTCATGAGGGGAGGTAGTTATGGAATGCATTATTGGGCCTGGAGTCAGAAAAGTTTACTTAGTAGCCATGTGAGTTTTAGACAGGCACAACACTCTCCGAGTGTCAGTTTTTTCATCTGTAAGAGGAGGACTATAATAACATTTTTAAAAACAATTATTAGCCTTATTTTTATTAGTATATGTTTGTAATACACTCATTTTGGGGAACTGGTACACATTCATATCATATCTTAATCATTTTTACTCTTCTTCCCGCCTCCCTTTCCCTCCTTTCAGACCCTCTTCCCATTTCCATGAAGTCTACTTCCCTACTCCCTAGCATCTCTCTTCATTTTTGTCTTTAAATTATTTATATTTTGGGTTTCTCATATAAAAGAAACCATGAGATATTTAATCTTTTGTTTCTGATTATTTCACAGATTATAGGCTCAAGATCTATTCATTTTCCTATAAATGAGTGGACAATTACATCTACTTTGTAAGATTCTTATGAGGATTTGGAATCATGTACAAAAGAGACCTTTCATAGTTCTTGCTATGTAATAAGCTCTTCATGAGTTCTAGTTTATATTATTGGCAATATTGCTATTACTACCCCCATCACCATTGGAAAAAATCACATAGTTCCCAAGAGAAAGTTAATTTTTAGTATATAGTCTTCAATAAGGGAGGAAATATTTTAGAAAGAAAACTTTCTATTCCAAAAGATGCTCTCAAAGTTATGAGAAATAATGATATATCCATTTGTGTATATATAACATCATTTCTTGGTGATGGTTGGTAAGTGGAAACGATTTATGTGAATTGCAGATTAAAAGTAGAGTGAATAAATAAAGCAAATCTTACTCTGGCCTTTCCTAGCCTGCCACACCCAAGGTCTGGTGGAATGCAGAAATGGACAGTGCATCCCAAGCACTTTCCAATGCGATGGAGATGAAGACTGTAAGGATGGAAGTGACGAACAGGACTGCGGCAACAGTGAGTGTGCCCCCCGCCCCCAGAGCAGCCCTTTATTGGTGGACCTTTTCTGAAGAACAAAGCAAAACATCTGAAAGTTGCTTAGTGCTTCGGGAAGATTCCCACATAAATAATTCAAATGGCCTAACACAGTGTCCGGCTAGCCCCAGCCACCAGGAAACTTTTCCTTATGGTAAATATAATGTTCAAGTAGCACCTACTGCAAAATCATTCCTAAGGTAAAGGGTAGAGGTGCCATAGAATGGTCAGTTCACTATTCTATGGGGAAAGCCATGAGAATAGTTTAGAGTATAGCACATAATTAAACAAGATTAGATTGCAATTAGATGGAACTGGCTTTTGAAATTGAATGCATCACGTTCCTAAAATAAACATGCTCACAGAAGCAGTTTAGTGTTTCCCATTACCAAGACATAACTTAAATACACTGTAAAAGGAGTATCCATGTGGGAAACTTAAAGTGAAAAAATAAATCAAATAAGTTGCTTTTTAAATGTGACTGTGTCAGAAAAGAAAATTCCACACTGAGGATTTTTAATTCTAGCTCCCTCTCAGTGTGGGGCCGGTAAGAATACCACAAACTTAAAAATCACTACATTGGTTCACATGCTCTGGCCTCAGCCTGGTTGTCTAGAGAACAACTGCTGTACCATTGTGCTTGGCTTCAAGCTTGCTTTACTATTTACCCTCTTGTTGGTTTTAGGCAAATTTTTTTACATTTCAATAGCTGTAAATTCAAAGGAATGATAACTACTTTGTAGCTTTGACACTTGATAGGAACTTAGTGAGTGCCAGCCATTACGACATGGCTATTATGTTAAAGCATACATTAGCTGTGTTTATCCATAGTCAGCTAATGGAACTGATCTCACCTGTTGATAAATTAGTTTCATCATAAAGAATATTTATCATTATAATGGCTTTATAGAAAACACATCCAAAATTTAAAGGGAGAGCTTTTAAATCAGATTACGTGGAAATAATATATGAAGGCAGCTTTGTTTTACTGATTTGAAAATTCAAAAGGAAATCCTTTACTAGACATGAGTTAATGTGTTCATATCAAACAAGCACCTCCCTTTGGATCAAATTGCTTTTTCTTTCTATATGATTCAATTCTTTCTATGTAATCCCATATAATCTGAAATAATTTTAGATTGTTCATTATGAAATGGCAGGATTTATAGATTATTTACTTACCTGTGTGAAATGCAAGAAACTCATAAAATGGCAAGAAAAAGTAAAATATTAGTATTTTTATATTATTATCATTATTTTTGCAGTACTGGAGATTGAATCCAAGGGCTTTGCACTGAGTTACTGAGCTACATACCCATCTGTTTTTGAATTTGTTTTTAAATTTTGAGGCAGAGTCTTTCTAAGTCACTAAGGTGCCAAGGCTGGGCTCGAACTTGTAATCTTCCTGTCTCAGCTTCCCAGAGTGCTGAGATTACAGACAAGCACCACTATCCCACTATCCCTATTTATCTTTAAATTATTTACTCCAGTAGGTTCAACTAGAGCTCAGAGTTAAGGAAGACAAGAACTTGGAAAAGCATTTCAGACACACAGCCTTCTTGGCCAAGAGCCCTGTGGCGGGAAGGAGTGAGACATGTCTGTGTACTAGAGGAGGAGGCCATAGCGACTCAGGGAGCTGAGGCTGAAGGAGAGCGTGGTCCACGTAGGCTGTCGTCAGGAGTCACCAGTTTGTTCTGCTGGATGTCTGGGGAAAGAACCAGGAACCTCTGGTCCCAAGGGCTTGGATCCTGCTGAACATTTAGGCCTTTAAAACCCTTCGTGCTCTGGCTCTGTCTATCTGTCTGGTCTCCCTCACTCTTCTCAGTGGCAAAAACTCCAGTGACTTTAACCTGGGCACTGTCCTATCCCAGGTCTTGTCCTGTGTTGCTTTCTGCTTGGCAAACCCTTCTTTCCCTTTCCCTGCAACTTACTCCATCTGCCTGGGAAACTCCTGGGGGAAGTGTCTCGCTACTGCCTTCGTCTGCTGCAGCTCCTCTTTATGTATCTTGAGTCAAGCAATGATCACACAGCAGGCACTTAATATTTACTGAAATAACGAATGTGTGATGTCTTAAAACTTCCTTAAGAACTTAAATGGATGCAGATTGCTTGGGCTGGCCTTGAGATAAGAGTTTGATCCTGCTGGTTTACAAAAATAGTGACATTTCCTTTCTGCAAGATGGTAATGCATAACATTGCATATTAGTGGACTTGGAAGAAGAAGGATTCCAGTAAATAAACATGTCTTAGAATTACAGATAAGAAGGATTACATTTGCACAAATACAGCTATTTTTACTGAAAAGTGCCTTGCAAGATTGTCTAGATTCCAGATGACATGTCTGAAAGCAACTTACTATAATGAGGGAGAGGTAGAGAGAATGGGTAGTAATTTATTACCTTATCCACTTAATCTACAAATGACCAGGAAATCAATGGGAAAAGCAGTTTCCTCTCTACATGGTTTAAGGAAAAGCCATTAGAGCAAAGGCTGACGTTACTGCTGTCACTCATTTGGAAACAAGAAACCCAGTTCTCAGGTCATCAGATTAGACTGGTGACATTTCCCAAGGACATACTGACAATATGGACAACAGCTGCATAAGACTTTACCGAGATACAGTCTCTTCACTGCAGTGGTGTTGATGTCTTATTACTAGGGACAACATTTTTCTTAAGAGGGAAAACTCGAGTTGGGAGCAAATGGAGGTTTTTCAAGTAATGCTATTTAATATCTAGAACTTTAAGATCTTTATATTGTTCTCTCTACTTCAAATCACTTGAATTTTATTTTGCAATCAAGTATAGTGACCCATGTAAAAATAAAGCACTACATTTTCCCTCATTAAAAGCAACAACCATCTTTTTTTAGTGTATGTTGTCCCTTACTTCTTTACTCCTACAACATCCTTTTGAAATAGCAGCATTGAATTTAGTTGCCAGGAATAGGAATCTAGAAATTACCTATTGCACATGTGTTCAATATTTTTGGAGAAATTGGAAGGAAATTAAAGTTATGTCATTCCTCAGATCCCCCAGACATTCTTGCTCCTTTTGATCGAGTGTAAGGAATTTGTAGATGATGAAAGCCACTGTGCTTTTCCCCCTCCATAGGTCAGACTCCATGTCAAGAAGGAGACCAGCGATGCCTCTACAGTTCCTGCCTCGATTCATGTGGTGATAGCTCCCTATGTGACCCGGACAACGGTCTGAGTAACTGTAGTAAGTACAATAGCTGACAGATGCAATCATGATACGGGACATGGGTGCAATCAGCCTTTTCCTTCTGCATTGACATTAAACTACTGATGTCTGGAATCTCTCCAAAAAACTATGTCTATTTGCTTCTCCTTTTTAAAGGGTTACATGTGGTAGCAGAAAAGAAACAAAATGGTCTTAATTAACTTAAATCAGAAACAAATGTGTCATTGTGAATGAACTATAAATCCACATTGCTTAATATCATTACCATCACTTTCAACTCAACAGCAGCTCCTATATATTATTTTCCTGTCTCTGTCTGCAGGCAGATGTTACATTTCTTCCTCTCTAAAGCACAGCTTCAAAAATGGAAACTTTATCTAAGAAGAAAATAAGAAGTTCATGGAATAGCACATAAAACTTTGATGGCCTGTTCTTTTAATAAATTTATTCTCACATTTCCAGGAACTTTGTGGACCTATAGTGGTTTTGGAAGCCTCGTGTTAATTTGTTTCAGTGACAATCTCATAGCGCCAAATGGTGTAAGCAGGTGGTTTTCTCTAAATTGGTTTTCAGGAGAAAGAATTATTTGGGAAAGACAGAACAGGCAGAAATGAAGAACACTGAATAGACTCTCATGGGAAGTTTAAAATGCATCAGAAAGGCTCCAGTGACTCATTTGTAGAAAGAATTTCTTACTCCAGTATTCTGTTTTCATATTATACTTACTTTTTCTACTTTTTTTTTTTTTTTTGGTACTAGGGATCGAACTTGGGTCCTTGTACTTGCATAGCAGGCAGCAAAACCACTGAACTAAATCCCCGGCCTGCTACTTTTGATAATTAAATGTTTGCCTCTTCTTCAGTTTAGTGCTAGAAGTTTAGAAGGAGGTTAGTCATCATTCTGTCGGTGGCAGGGAATCACTCATTCATTCACTCATTTATTCATTTACTCATTTTGCAATACTGTGGCCTGAACCACGGCCTTTGCACTGAGCCACATCCAGAGCCCATTCTTATTTTTATTTTCAGACAGGGTCTTTCTGAGTCATTAAATTGCCCAAGCTGGTTTCAACCTTGTGATCCTCCTGTGTCAGCCTCCCAAAGTGCTCAGATTATAGGTTCACAGCACCAGGCTGGGCTGGGAACTACACATCCTCTCAGTCAAGGTCATTGCAAGATGAAGGCAGAAGGGCTGAAGAGTTCTGGGCCTACGATTTGTTGCAGTTTTCATGTGGCCTGCTGGTCATCAGGGAGTCTCAGGGTGAAACAAGCCAGGTTAGAAAGAGACTTGAGACTGGAGGCCAGTTCAACACTGAGGCTGAGAACACTTCTGTTTTTAGGCCCTGATACCTGGCTGGAAGCACTATGCCCAGCCAGTGCTGGGGTCAATTTCTCATATGTGGGGTTAATTTCTCCCATATGTTAGTTCATTTTTATGAACTAATATCATGTATCAGGTAAGTTATCAAGACAGAGGTTATTTGGGCTCAGAGTTCTATTCTGAGGCCAAGTGATGGCCTCTGGCATTGGGGTTCTGGCTGAAGAGAACAGATGTGGCTCAGGGCATCACATGGAAAGGGATAGTGCTCTCTCTTCTTTTAAAAGCCACTAATATTCAATCCTGGGGCCTCAGCCTGATTATCTTGTCTAATGCAAATCACCCCTCAAAGGGCCTGCTTTTAACACCATAATCTGGATAGGGTACCTACCTCTAAAGTAGAGATTAAACTCCAATACGCATTTCAAGCAGGCAAACTGTAGCTGTCTCAGAAAGAAAAGTAGAGATTAGTCTGGCCATTAAGAAGATATGTTCATGGGCCGGGGATTTAGCTCAGTAGTTCCTCCGCCTGCCTCAAAGGTGGAGGTCCCTAGTTCGATCCCTGGTACCAAAAAAAAAAAAAAAAAGAAGACATGTTCACATTGTTGTCTTATTCCCTCCAAACTGACTTAAATATATGTCATCTATGTATGGATGGATTCACACACACGCATGTGTGCCTGTATAGTATATCCTCTGGTCCGGTGTTTTCATTCTGTTCATCTCCCAATCTTCCCTGGAACTTTTTCAGAATTATTTCTTTACTGATCTGAGGCATGTGTTTCTTATTAATGTTTGGAGGGTTGTTTGTTTGACATGAATGGCACTTACTGATGGACTCAGGCAAGAAGAAGGGAAAGAGTTGCCTGTGTCAGTGATGAGCAAGGAGTCGTTGGGTATGTTATCCTATTTTCTCTATATTTGAAATGCTTCCAGATCTAAAATTTAAAAACTGTTTTGACACCTGCGAAGAAAAGAAGTTGTAGAAAGGGTAAAAAGCTAATTCTGGCTTGTACATTCACCTAACTTTATACTGTGTGTGTGAAGTTTCAGGCATCATATGAGCACTGAGCTCTTTCATAGAGAAGGAGGGACAGATGCTTCCAGCTTTGTGGAGGTAACTTTCAGGGCAGGGGACATACTATAATCTTTCCACTTGTTTCTCTCTTAATGTTCTTCAAACGTGCTGTTTCCCTAGCTCTCACCATTCACCAACTTCCTTATGTACCTTATAGAATCTTGTAAAGTTCTGTCCATATAGATGGACAAATATTTGAATATGCCTTCTTCTGAGTTCCAGCCACTGGCATTGGTCAGGAACCTGTTCCTCAATCCTCTTGTTATTAAAAACTGCATAGGCCTGATTTTTGATTAAAAAGTGAAATATTATTTCTTATCTTACAAAGAGCCTCAGGATGGGGTATGTGTGTTTGGTTCTCTGTAAAGGTGGACAAGTGGCATCTCCATTCAGAAAATGTGTCGTACCCTTGAAGAAGATGTGATTGACGATTTGAAAATGTGTACCACTCTTGGTAACTATTATTACTTAGCTTCTGAGGTGCAAGTGAGTAGTGCTCTCTTTGGTGTGATGCCCATGGAAAATGGGTCTGAAGGAAATGGGGATTCTGCCTGATGGGGCAACCCTTTCAGAAGAGTCACTTGGATTCTAATGCTTCTAATGCACATGACAGATTTTTGTGTGTTTGTGATACTGGGCTGTGACTAGAAGGAGCAACAAAGGCTGCTAAAAGTTGTTTCTTAAGAGAACTGTGATACGTTAAGGCTATCAGTTCATTGTTAGCCCTTCTAGTCACAGCCAAGCATCACAAACATCTTTGTGCCCTGTTGGGAGCCAAAATGGAAACATATCCTTGCCTTCATGGATGGGGAGGAGCTGGAATGCTACCCCATCACTTTCCCCTAATAGTGTGCAGTCTGGGCTGCTGGGAGACCTGGCAGGAAGAGCAACTCCCCTGCATGCTGATCCCCTTCTCTGTGCCATGGCCTGTGAAGCCAAGTCTGGCTGTCATGTGCCCAGCCATGCTCTCAAACTTCTCCCAGTGTTTTATTCACCATTACTTCCAGTATTTGTGAGTGTATTTGATTTCTTCATATTCTAAGTCACTTATGAGTACAGAGGAAGAGAAAAAAGAAATACTTTGCTTTGAATATCTTCCTACTGATTTATAATTTCCTACCTCCTCTTTTAAGCTCCAGTTGGAAGAAACAAATCATGTAGGAACATGGTAAAGAAGCCAAACACGGTAATGAATAAGGGCTTCAGTTCTGTGGAGAAAACGTAGATGGGAAGTCTTTAGAAAAGCCTTCCCAACTAAGAGTGAAAAATGAATGAGTGGGTTAGAATATTATTATCTGGTGACACAGTGAATTAAAAGTTCAAGGCATGGAGCATCAACAGCTGCTGCCATCACAAGAAGGGGGGAGAATCATACATGACGTGGCTTCTGACAGAAGTGGTTGGCCTAGGGGAGGATGATGCCCAGTGATTCCTTGGCATTCAGCTGCCGAAGATGGGGCCATGTTTAACCTTCCCAGTAGCACAAGATCAGAGTACTCTGAACTCAGGTACATACCACAGGGCACATCTCCACGTTTGTCAGTAGTGATAGGGAAAGAAAAATGCATAGAGTGAAAACCCAGAGATTTTGAGAGACTTAAAAGGTAAGACAAATTTGAAAATAGACTCATGTAAACAGCAGTACCAAGAAGTAGAACACAGTCTCTGTAAAGAAAAGCAAGGAAGTGACAGCTGTGAGACTCATTGGCTACTTTGAGGGAAAAGGAAAAGATTGGGATGAGACAGGACATATAGGGAGTTTCTGGACCTTTGTCAAATTTGAGTGCCTTGACCTGAGTGGCAGCTGTGTGGATGTTTGCCTCATCATAACTCATCAAACAATACAAAATAATAAAGAGAAAGAGAAGCTTAAAGGTCGAGGCGAAGATGAATCTTTGACTATTGTATGTGTAAGTGGATGTTGAAAAATGACCTTTTCATGTAACTGGCCATCATTTAATGCGTGATTTCCAGTGACTTCACAGCACTGGATCATGATGAGAATGCAACATTACTTAGCTAACAACCTCATCTTTAGGTTGAATTCAGTAAATCTTTCAGACTTTGAAAGGTAATATTTCACTGACATTCCACTAGGTTTATTTTTTCAAGGATATTTATTAAACTTCATCTATGCTTAGGACTCTCTCTGCTAGGCGCTGCATTGAACTCACTGTGGAAACCCAGTTCAATGGTGTTTAAACATCTTCGCGTTTGTGACGCGATCGCCCTCTAGTGGCCATTGCAAATCAGGCTCATGAGTGAGTAATAACCTAAAAAAGCTTACTGCTGTAAATCACAGCACCTGCTTTGATAGGTACAGTATCCCGACAGCTTAACTTGCTCAACAGGCAGTAAAGAATGCCTTATAAAGGGATTAAACACAACATCTAATCAGCCTCATCACATTCGATAAATATCTCCAGAATTATGTAGGATCATTACTTAATCTATCTCCCTTGGTTACAGAACACTTAAAAGTTGCATCTAATCACAAAAGTGATGTATCACAAAAGAAAGTGATATATCCTCCATATATTAAAAGAGAGAAAAATTATCCACATGATATATGAATTGTCTAAATGAAACACAGCAATGAAAAGTTAAACCTCCATAGAGTGGTAATGGAAGAAATAGGAAAGACACAGGTAAGAGGGAAAAAGACTGAATAAAAACTACTCTATGTGAATAATTTCATTTAAAAAAATTATAACTCCACACGAGCTCCCACTGGAGGTCTGACATTCCATCCCGAAGTGCAGGCAAATTCCGGGAAGCAGCTGTGTGGCCCAGACCAGAGGCTCGGGCACCCCTGCCCAAGCCAAAGACCTGCCCAGAAAGGGGCTGCACAGGCACATGGGCTTCAGCCAGAGGCTCACGATACCATTGGCCACAGCCAGGGACCTACCTGGAGAAGAGCTGTAAAGGCACATGAGCAATACCCAGAGGCTTGCCCTGATACCATTGATAAGTGCAAGGAGACCCTAGCTAAAGCCTGTGCAGATGACAGAAACTGGGGTGCACAGCCCCCAAACAAAGGCCCTTCCAGACAATAGCGACATAGAGGCCCCAGAGAGGAGCACTCCTAGATACCATCCCAAGCGTGCTCAAGCCCCAGCCAGAAGACTACCTAGAAAACAGGTCAGTGCAAGGATCTAGGAGGCCACCACTCTGAACCCAGGAACTGGTGTACTCGTAACCAGGAGACTAAAGGCTGCTCCATGGCTTGCTGAGAATTCAAGACCACTGGGTGAGCAAAAAGCTGCCTCAACAAAGATGCAACAGGCTGCATCTGTTGAAATGAGTAGACATGTAAATATGTCCCAAAGCCAGACTTTCAGATCACCTAAGGGAATCCCAAAGGGCAACAAAATGGAACAATCTGATACTCAACTACCTGGACTCAATGAACTGGCAATGAAAGGGGACCTGGAAAAAATGAAATCAGAAATAAATTCTCAGATAACAGCAGAGATTGTGCCTGTAGTACAAGATGTGATTAATAAATCTGGAGCAGACACAGATAAAAAATAGAGGAGCTGAGGAACATGATGGAATCCCAACATAGGAAATAAAAGGAATCCATAAAACAGATGCAAACACATTTCCAGGAGATTAAAATCTCCATTGAATGTTTACGCAGCAGAATGAGACAATGTGAGGACAAAAATTCAGATATAGAAGATAGGATTGCAATTAGTGACCAGGAAAAGAAAAATTTCTTAAATATAGGAAGGGACTACAAGAAATCAATCCAGAAGCTGCTAGACCATGCAAAGAAGAATAACATCAGACTGATTGGGGTCAAGGAAGAAACAGGAGAGAGTACAGATGACATAAAAAAACTGCTCACAGAAGCAATGGCAGAAAACTTCCCAAATAAAGGAAAAGAACTTAACATACAGATAAGTGAGGCCTATAGGACTCCACCTAGCTGTGATAAAAAAAAAATCTACACATAGGCATATAATAGTTAAGATTCCAGAAACCCAACAGAAGAACAAAATTCTACAAGCATTTACAGAAAAGAAACAAATCACATACAAAGGAAAACCCATCAGAATCACAGCAGACTTCTCAACACAAACCCAAAAGGCAAGAACAGCATGGAGTAACATATTTCAAGCCCTAAAGGAAAACAACCTCCAAGCCAGGTTGATGTACCCTGCAAAACTATCTTTCAAATTGATGGAGAAATAAATACTTTCATGACAAAGAACACCTTAGAGACTTCATGAATACCAAACCAGAACTCCAAACAATTTTAAACAATATCCTAGGAAAAGATAATGAGGATCACAACCCCAGGAAGCCCTGTAGAATGAATCCATCAGGCACAACAAGAAATTAAATGCAAAAGGGGAGAATCAAACAAAAAGAAAAAGCCATGACAAGGGTAAGTCAATAAATATCAATAATAACCATCAATGTTAATGATCTCAGTTCACCAATCAAAAGAAATAGACTGGCAGAAGGGGTCAAGGAGCAAGATCTAACAATACGCTGCATACAAGAAACACACTTAATTCATAAAGAAGCTCATAGACTGAAAGTGAAAGGGTGGAAAACAATACTCCATGTGACAGAAATCTGAAAAAAAGCAGAAGTACCTATCCTCTTTGCAGATCAAATGGATTTCAAAGCCACAATGATTAAGAGAGACAAAGAAGGACACTACAACCTTGTAAAGGGAACAATCCATGAGGAAGAGAGGACAATCATAAATATATATGCACCAAACACTAGTGTGCCTAACTATATAAAACAAATGCTAATGGACATGAAAAATCATATAAGCACTAATACAATAGTAGTGGGGGACCTCAATACCCCACTGTCACAAATACATCAACTAGACAAAAAATAAACAATGAAATATTAGAACTCAATCAAACTCCAGAACAAATGAAGTTAACTGATGTTTACAGACTGTTTCACCCCACAAAATCAGCATACACATTCTTTTCAGCTGCACATGGGTCATTCTCCAAAATAGACCACATACTCATGCATAGAACATATTTAAGTAAGTGCAAAGGAATTGAAGTTATCCCCTGTATATTATCAGATCATAGTGTGATGAAATTGGAGATCCATAGCAAAAGAAACTGGAAGAACTTCATAAACACACGGAAACTGAACAACACACTTCTGAATAACCAATAGGTCATAGAGTAAATTAAAGAAGAAATCAGACAGTTCCTACAATTAAATGACAATGACAATACAACATATCAGAATCTATGGGACACAATGAAAGCAGTCTTATAAGAAAAATTCATAGCATTGAATAGTCATATTAGGAAAACAGAGCAAGCCCAATCAAACAACCTGATGCTGAACTTCAAACTTCTAGAAAAAGAAGAGCAGGACAAACCCAAAGCTCACACAAGGGAGGAAATTATAAAGATCAGAGCAGAAATCAATGCAATGGAAACTGAGAGAATGATACAAAAAAATCAATGAAGCCAAGAGTTGGTTCTTTGAAAGAATAAACAAAATTGACAAATCCTCACCCAACCTTATTAGAAAAAGGAAAGAAAAGGCTCAAATCCATGCAATTAGGAATGAAAAGGATGAAACTAAAATGGACCCAGCAGAAATCCAGAGGCTTATCAATACCTACTTCCAGAACCTATACGCCAATACGATGGACAACACAGAAGAAATGGACAGATTCCTAGATATGTGTGAATTAAAAAAGTTGAAGAAGGAAGACCTAAAAGTTTTAAACAAACCAATATCAATCAATGAAATTGAAAACATAATTAAAAACTTAGGAACTTAGAAAAGCCCAGGTCCTGATGGCTTCACTGCTGAATTCTACAAGACATTTAGAGAGGAGCTACTGGCACTACTGTTTAAACTCTTCAATGAAATTGAAAGGGAAGCAAAATTCCTCAAATCATTACTGGAAGCAAGCATCACCTTGATTCCCAAAGCAGAAAAAGACCCAACTGAAAAAGAGAACTATAGGCCAATCTCACTGATGAACATAGATGCAAAGATCCTTAATAAGATATGGGCAAACAGAATGCAGAAGATCATCAAGAATATCATACACCCTGACCAAGTGAGATTCATCCCAGGGATTCAGGGATGTTTCAACATATGCAAATCAATCAGTGTAATACACTATATCAGTAGAGCCAAGGACAAAAACCATATGATCATCTCCATAGATGCATAAAATGCATTTGACAAAATCCAACACACATTTATGATAAAAACCCTGCACAAAATTGGAATAGACAGCCTCTACCTCAATCTGATAAAAGCCATCTATGAAAAACCAACAGCCAATATCATACTAAATGGTCAAAAAATGAAATCCTTCACACT
>NW_004624761.1:19324006-19337105 GCF_000247695.1 Heterocephalus glaber
TGAAGGGAGGGCAGGGGAAGGGGGAAAAATAAGAACCAAGAGAGATTATGTAAAGATGCAAATTTCCAATGATGAATGTCAGTATATTGTATACCTTAAATGTGCCAATATAATTAATAAAAAATTATAACTCATTAGGGAAAAAGATGCATCTAGGACTTCTATGATGGTCATGATAAATAATGAAGCAACATAAGCAAGGTGAAGAGTAATAGAAACAGCACGATTCTACTTTGGCAAAAGCAAACACAGATCTGTCCAAGTCTGTAAAGTGTTGCAGGTATAAACATGAGCGAGGAAAGGTGCGGAAGGATTCAACCTTGTTTTTTGCCTTTGAAGGCAATTGAGAGAAGGGATCAAGGAGATAATAAAGTATTTCTTTATGATTTCCATGTTGTTTTTCTTCTTACAAGGACCATGTATTTTTTTAAAATATAAAAACAAAATGCTTAAATGTTACTTTTTCCCCAAGTTTTGGCTGATATAACAAATCATTGCAGACTGGGGGCTTATCAATAGCGTGCTGATGTATTTCTCACAGTTTTGGAGGCTGTGAGTCTGAGATCAGGGAAGCAGCACCACGGGGTTTTGGTGAGTACCCTCTTCTGGGTTGTAGATGTCTAAATTCTCTTTTTTTTCTGTACTAGGGATTGAACCCAGGGACACTCTATTACTGAGCTACATCCCCAGAGCTTTTTTATTTTTTGTTATGATTTTAGGTATTACTGAATCGCCCAGGTTGGCCATGAACTTGCAGCCCTTCTGCCTCAGACCCTGAGTAGCTAGGATTACATGCATATACCACCATGTCCAGCTTGCCTGCTCACCCAACTTCTCTTTTTGTCCTCATATGGTAGAAAGAAGGCAAGAGAATTCTCTGAGGCCCCATCAGTAAGGACACTAATCTCCTTCATCTAGGCCCTGACCTCATGACCTAATTATCTCCCCAAGACTCCACCTCCAAATAACATCACACTGGCAGTTAAGATCTCAATATATGAACTTTGGGGGAACACAAACATTTAGTCACAACTCTCCTTCATAAATCAAAGGAAACCACAAGCACAATCGATGCCAGTCTTCCTCCATCTCCTCTCCACCCTGTACTCATCCTCATGAGGTTAGCAACTTCCCAGTGTCATATCTGCCCCAGGAAATGGAGAATCCTATTACACCTTGTCCATATCATTTTTAATCTACCCAGTGTCAAGTTCCTTATAAATTTAATATCTATGAAGTGCTCGAATTCTTTAAATTAGGAAGTAGTCATAGAGCTATTTTAATGTTTCACCCAAGTCCTTAAGTTAGTAATCTGTTTGCGTGTAAAACACTTCTTAGTCAGATAATGATATTTAATTTGCATAATTAATAGGACATGGGATCTTTAGCCTGCCTGGTCTAATTTTACCAGGACATTTATTTGATTACTTTCTCAGCTCAGAGAACATGGTTGCCACTGTGATCACCGAGGGGGTAGGGAACCTCTCCACTGCATCCCCAAACCCACCCAAACCTGTTTACCCTCGAAGGCTCCTCTAGTTGCTCTTGGTCTTTAGCTGCCCTTGCTGCACCTTGTGCCTCTGGGATTCTAGCATTTTGCTCAACACCACTATCTTAATGAGTTGAGGTTGCCATAGCAAAATATGTCAGATTGGGTGGCTTAAACAACAAGCATTTGGGTTTCACAGTTCTAGAGGCTGGAAGATCAAGATCAAGGTACTTGCAGATTTGTCTGAGGTAAGGACCCCCTTCCTCGTTTGCAGACAGCTACTGTCTTGCTGTATCTTCACAGACTGAAAAGAGCTAGTCTCTCCCTTTTTTATATAAGAACCACTGACCTCATACTGGGTGTTCTACCCCCATCCAGGCCTCATCTAAACCTAATAACCTTTCAAAGTCCCTGCCTCTGCATACTGTCACACTGGGGCCCAAGGTTTCCATATATGAATTTGAAAGTGAGAGAGACATGAACATAGTGGATGACAAACTCTGTCCTAGACTGTTCAAGTGATTCTACAGCTACCAGTACATGTATCTTTTTTCCTATCAAGAAGGTGGAGCTACTCAATGGCAGGGACATTATTTTTCATTGTTTTTGCATTTGTTGTTCCTAGGACTATTTGCAACACATTTTTCACTCCCATTTTCTGCCTCCAGCCTGGCATGGTGCAAAGTACAGATCCTGAGACTGAGATAAATTCTCACTTCTCAAAAATCTCAGAATTCTGTAGAGGAGGAAAGCACACAAGTAAAGAATAATGCCAAGTGTACAACTGGAGCATGTTGAGGAAGTCATGGCACCCAGGGGAGACTCATTCTGGAAGTAGGAGTGGGAAGAACAGTTGGCCAGAAAATCTTCCTGGAAGTGGTGTTCGTGCCCAGTTTTCTGAGCCAAGGAGGAGTTAGTTTGGTGGGGAAGGTGGAAAAGGCTAGAACATTTCAGGGGATGATTGCAAGTATGTAAAAGAAAAGTAGAAGAAGACAAATAAGAGAAGAGCAACAAGATGTGCAGTTTTTACAATATCAGTGTTCCAGGGGAGCAGAATCCAGATCTGTTGAGGGTGCAGTCATGCATTGGCAAGTTAGGCTATGGTTTAAGAGTGACATAGGTTCTAAGCTAAAGTATCTGGGTTTTGTCTTCATTGGTAAATAGTATTAAACAGATCTCGCCCTCCTTTTGTCCTGAAAGTTGTAGCCATATATTTAGATCCACTGATCAAACCTAAAGCATATAAATAGAAATTCTCTAATTTCCTATTCAGTCAAATTATTTGGTGTTTTTGAAAGGCTATGAAGATAATGGGGGCTACTTTAGATGTAACGATTCAGAAGAAGAAGGTGAATTCCATTGTATCAAAGGAATGATGAGAGAGAACCATTTTTAGATAAGTCGAGCCAAGGAGGAAAATGAGACTTTCAAATGTGTCCATACTGTGGCACTGTGTTGGCAGCCAAATATACAGAAATGGATCTTAGTTCCTCATGACTCTTCATTAACCAACTTAGTTTTTTTATATAGAAAAATGTCAGGTATTACTTGCATTCTAGTCTTAGCTACTCTAAAGAATGAAATAGACTTTCAGTTTGTAAAATTTAAAGAAGTTGTTTTCACAAGTGAAATTTTTAAAAAGTAAATATTTGTGTGTATCTTTTGTTAGGTCAGTGTGAACCAATTACACTGGAACTGTGCATGAATTTGCCCTACAACCACACAAAATATCCAAATTACCTTGGCCACAGGACTCAAAAGGAAGCATCCATCAGCTGGGAGTCCTCTCTTTTTCCGGCACTTGTTCCGACCAACTGTTACAAATACCTCATGTTCTTTGCTTGCACCATTTTGGTACCAAAGTGTGATGTGACTACAAGCCAACGCATCCCCCCTTGCAGGTAATATGATGGAGTCTTCAACAAGCACCCTAATTTTATCTCTGAGAGAACCAAGGGAATGAAGTTGAGTTTGGACAAAATAAATATTTCTAAGGAGCTCAATTTCACAAATGATATTTTCAAAAATTGAAGGCATAGGTATAAAATGAGTATATCAGAATTTATTGCTTGTGCACCAAACAAGAAAGGTACAAACTGGGTTGAATGGTAGGCACTCAAGTAAAAGCGTGGGCATTTTATTTGGTGGCTCAAGAAGCATTTTTTAAAAACTATGAGTTGGCAGAGGTGATACACATACCTCATTCTTAGAATCATTAGATGTACAGCAGACATTTTTCTGTCTGTCTGAATAAAATATGAGTTTGGCTTGGACTTTGGGTATGAGTAACATCCTCAGGGTCAAGACTGTTGCTCTTGAGTCTACTCTCTGAGTTCAAGTCCTAGATCTTTCTAGTTGCTGTGGAAGCTTAAATCAAATTGCTCAGTCTCTCTCGGCCTCAGAAATACCATGGTAGTGGTTATTGGGCCGGGTTGTTGTGAGATTAAATGCAGGTGCATCAATGTAAAGTACATCTTTTGGGTTGTAAGCCCGATAATGTCAGCACAGAACCACAGTTGTGTAGTGGCAGTTTGCTCTTCTGTGCCAGGTGTTAGAGGTTGAAGTCAAAGAATTTGCACACACAGGGTGACGGTCACACAGGTGGCTCCTGCTCTTGATGCTGTTTTTTGTCAAAGGTGACCATGCAGATGTGCTTGCTAAATGTGAGTGGTAACTACGGAAACCACATGTTGGGATCAGAAGTCACTTAGAACTTTAAGAAAAAGCAATAATATCAATATAGTAAACAGATGGGAAAACAATGAATTAGATGCTGAATATCAAATGGATGACAAAGTAGGGGCATTTATGGAGTCAGGACAGGAAACAATAAAATTTCAAAGTGACTTGGGAAACTGAACAGATCATGGAAAGTGGAGAGAATAAAACTTAATGTTGGCTTGTTCAAGAATTCCAAAAACTTCTGTTAAATGCTTTTTAAACAATTGCTAATAGAACATCTACCAATTTCACGTTGAAAGGTTACTTGTAAATCTCACTCTCCTTTTGTTAACTAAAGTCACGCAATATTAAATAATTAAATAATTCAAGTAGTACTTGAAATCCTTGTATTTGATTTCCTTTTCATATATATATATATATATATTTCTCTAATTCAGCACTCTTTGCTATAAATGTAAATTTACATCCAAATATAATTCATAATTTCAGAGTTTACATTTCATATTTAAATGACTAAGATGAGAATGTTTTGAGATGTTGTTCATTCAGTGTTTAAGTGAACTTATATTGGGTACTTTGATTTTTTTAATGTATTTTTAATCTTCAGTGGTTGTCTTATGAATTTTACATTTGATATTTATAAAACTTTATATTATGACAAGAATAATATGCTAGTAAGCTTACGAAGCAGCACATGGATGTTTTGTCAAGTCTACATATTAATTGTGACATTTAATTTTTAAGTTACATGTCTGAAAAAAATCTACCATTATCAAGCCCTTACCATGTGGTAAATACTTTTGGCCCACTTTGCCATCTTGTGTTCAGAATCTCCTTTTGAGGGAGGTAGGCACCACCAGAGCTGCTGGGTATGGTTAAGCCCACACAGATTCTGACAGGAACAGTAGTCCTGGAATTGTGATGCTACATATTGTTATTTTTTCCATTTTATAGAAAAAAATCAGAACCGGTGAAATTAGCTACTACACATCCTCCTATATAAATATATTAAAATAACAGTGGCAATTGAAATATATAAATTTCTTTTTGTTTGTTTGTTTGTTTTTTGGTTTTTGGTTTTTTTTGGTACTGGGGATCGAACTCGGGACCTTGCGCTTGTGAGGCAGGTGCCGGAACCACTGAGCTAAATCCCAGGCCCTGAAATATATAAATTTCTTATAGATCTGTAGCAAAATTATTTAGTCTCAGGCCGGGGATTTAGCTCAGTGGTTCCACCACCTGCCTTGCAAGTGCAGGGTCCTGAGTTCTATCCCCGGTACCAAAAAAAAATTATTTAGTCTTTGAGACAGTTTTGAACACTACTAATGTCACATTTTTGCAAACGGAATATGGGAATGCCATGGCTTCATTTTAACCCCACATTCTGAAGATAAACTGAGTTATGTTTTGCCTTGTTCAGGCTCACATCTAGACAGTTTCTCTGAATCTTTCTTATTCCACTGCCAACCTTTCCCTATTAGTTTCTGTCAAGACTAGAGATGATTTTTCCTGGAAGATCTGTCCCATTTTATCTAAAAAAGGAAAAAACTGGTTGAGATTAGCTACACAGATCAGATATCCTTTATGAAAAATGATTGGCTTCAGAAATGTTTCAGATTTTGGAGTTCTGGGGAATATTTGTATAGACTGTATTTGTAGAGTGTTTCTAAAATCTGGAAATCCAAAATCTGATGTATTCCAACTTGGATTTTGGAACACTTCAGATTTTGGATATTTGGGTTAGGGTTGTTTAACTTGTACTTTAGAGTTTAAATCTTTTGAGAAGTAAAAATATATTTGAAAGAAAATAAATTTGCCTAGCTTTTTGGTTATGTTTACTTTTTTCTATGTATTTACATTTCTTAGTATTATATTGCAGTGAAACATTTTTTCCATAGGCAGTAAAGAAATCTTCTTTGAGGCAGACTTATACCTCAAGTTAAATATATTCTGGGCACAAATGAGATAAGATCCATTAAAGTACCTACCATGATGCTTATATCTTTTCTTTAAAAAGAAAAACAAACTTCATTTTAATTAGCTTGAGGGAGAACTACTGAACTTTTCAGCAATATTGGCCAAAGCTGAAGAGAGGCAACACGTTAGGTAAACTGGGCGGCACCTGCTCATCGGAGGGAGAGACCATTGAGGATGGGGTGTGGTGTAGACACCATGACCCTTGGTGGCAGGCTACCCAAAGGGCTTGGTAGGCTCTGCTACTTGGAACAAAAGGTTGGAGAGTGTGTCTGCTTGGAAGACAGAAGAAAGAATAAAAAAGGCAAAGGTGAAGAAGGGAACCAGGGTCCTGGAAATATCCTTATTTTTCTTTCTGCAGTGAAATTTCTTTCAATGAAAATTTGTTGCTGGAATGTATTTACTTTGTAGACATATTACTCATTTGGGTTCCCTAAATACTGATTGTTCATGTCTTTATATTTGTAGATATCCTCCTTATATACAGACCTGGACCTACACTCAGACAGAATTAAATCCCACATACATTCCTAACGTACCTCTCAGGTGGAGTTATTTTACTTCTCACATCTGTCTTCCTTTTTCTTTTAGAGCACTGTGTGAGCACTCTAAAGAGCGCTGCGAGTCTGTTCTTGGGATCGTGGGCCTACAGTGGCCTGAAGACACAGATTGCAGTCAATTTCCAGAGGAAAATTTAGACAATAAAACCTGCCTAATGCCTGATGAAGAAGTGGAAGGTTAATTTTTCATTCATTACAGTGGGGCATCTAACATGGATGAATATGTCAGTCTTTCAGTTTTGGGAGTATTGTTGTTTTCTATGTAGTAGCCAATCAGCGTGGATAAGTGAGTGAATGTATGAATTTGATTACATTAAAGACTAGGATTTATCTGTTAGACACCATCATCATTTTGGAAAAGGAAGAAATCTTCTTAAGAAATAAAAATGAACTCATAAATGAGTGCAATATTCCAGCTGTTTATCTTTTTTTAAATCATTTTTAATGGTATTCACATAGCTGATTACATGTGGTTGCTACCTGTATACAGATATACATTACCTGTATACATTGCCATTGAAGGTAATGGTGAACATAAAGCCTTGGCTTATTAAAATCTAAAGCATTTGGAGGCCTTTACAATGTAGGATTGTTAAGTAGATAATTGGAATACTGAGACGTGGAAATGATTTTGACACATTGAGGTCAACTTAGTGGTCAGGAGCAATGACACTCCAAGGTGTTTCAGGCCTTGGCCATTACTGGGTGTTCTGTTTAAAAGGATAATTAGCATGGAAGTCATAGACACTAAACTGCTAATCTGGAGAGATAGTGCCAAGCAGGAAGGAGAACGATGCTGATGAATATACAGAGGAAACCCTAGTATACTTCAATTGCTTCACCTTTTAGAAGGCCATCTTATTTTCGGTAATAGCTATGCAACAACATCCGACAAGTAAACAGATAAATTACCTGAAGTTTTCAAAGTTTCTTCCATTGAGAGCAGTGTTGTTTTTAACAGAATGTTCACCTAGTCACTTCAAGTGCCACTCAGGAGGATGTGTTCTGGCTTTCAGAAGATGTGATGGTCAGGCTGATTGTGATGATGACAGTGATGAAGAAAACTGTGGTATGTATGTGTGCTTAGGATTAGGAATTGTATGTTGTTAAAAGTATACTGTTCTTATAGTACCAAGTACTGACTAGGATTAAATGCTAATCCATTTGCTTCTTAAATATCGAACAATTGGACGTGGATTGATATGTATTTTTCCTGTTAACTTTTGACTTTCTCTAAATTTTATACTTTTTATAACTTTGATGGTATTGTGCAAGCACTCAGTAAAAGGAGGTACAATTCACAAATGCAATGAATCATTTTTATTATTAAATTATGAAGCGGTTGTTACCTGGTTTACAGTCAGAATAATACTATCCTTGCATATGATTCTTATGTTGTCAAGTAGGCATCTAGATACATGAAGACAGAGTTCAGGCTCCTATCCTCAAATTTAATTGAGATTCATTTTCATGCCCTCTCTTATTTTGTCTCTGTCAGCAAAGGATGAGACCCTTCTTGACAGTTCTGCTATTGAGCTCCAAAATCACCAATGGAAAAGCCAAAAATGCCAGTGGTAATTTAAGTGGAGCTAATTCCCTTTTTATTTTCTTGTAAACCTTGGTTTTTCCAAGCTCAGAATGTGCCAGGGAATTAAAAAATGCCAATGCTTTTTTTAAATAAACAATATTCTGGAGTGATGCAAAAATGATTGAAGAGCTATCTAAAGACTAGCTGGGTTACGATTATTTAGCTTGTCATGCCTCAAAATAAAATTGACACTTTTTCTTTGAAAGCACCTAAGATAATATATCTTTTGAGATCATTTCATTCTTTTGGCCTTGGAGGCATGAAATATTGCCTTACTCCCCAAAATGAAATTTCTGTAGTAGACATTGCTCTTCTAGTCTAGACAAAATGTCATAAGCAATCAGCTGAAATTCCATCAACTGCTATAAATATGGACAAGTGTATCTTTTGGAAAATTACAGCTGTCAGAATGACAGTACAATGACCAGGGGTAATTTTGCTATGGAGGAACATACAGTATTTTGGAAATGTGCTGTTATTTTCTTGTTTGTGATCTTTCTATATAAATACATCAAAATTCATTGACTATTACTTATTATTCCTTATTGAGAATGTATTTGATTTGTTTAATTAACGTTGACTTTGGTGGGCTATTCTGAGATGCAGTTTAAAATGAATTGTCTTAGATGGTTCAAAAAGGTTGCATGATATTCTGTTGGAATATTCTGTTTGGCCAAATTTAAATTTGCAAGAGGAGACTAAATATTTGGGAATACAAAAGCTTAGTTTAAAAACATTCCTTTCCAAGACTGAGGTCTGCATTCTAGAACATATTGTATAAAAAACTCAGAATTCTATAATATAGCATAGCATAGGATTTAAATGGCCCCAAAACATCAGTTTTCTAGGTAAAGAATGAGTTTTCATCAATATTTTAATCACATAGAACAATACAAAAATAATAAAATAAATTGTGTAATATCTGTTAAATGTTGAAAATATTGGCAGCACTATTCAAAGCTCTTGCTTAAAAATTTTTTTAAATGGGAAAGAAATTAGTACATTTGGAGTTAATTGTTCTAAGAGCATTAATTTATAAAAGTATTCTCCTTGGGTTTCTGAAGTAACTTAGGCTAGAAATTCTGTATACTTTCCCCTTTGGGATATGTCATGCACTTAAGTGGTTCAGTGTACTGGAAGTAAACACTACACATAGTAAAACACAGACGTCAGGGTGGCAGAGGCCCAGCAGAGGATTATTAGTAAGCCATTTGTTCCTGTTTTGCTGTTGGTCTGTTTTCATATGTGCATAGACACACAGTACTATCTGGTACTATCAACAGGTGCTCCAGCAAAGCTGGGTGATGCTCAAGATTTAGATCTTTCTAGTTTATTCTATCCATTGTGGTGTTAAAAGTATTTAAATGCTTGGACTTTACTGAATAATGTGAAGACTGACCATTCACTGTCATGGATCTGCAGCTCCTTTGAATGTCTAACAATGTTATTGGATTTACCCCTCAAGACCACACTTAATTCAGTTATAAATAATTGTTGTGCAGAAATTAATTTTACTTTGTGTCTCTTTAGTACTTTTGTAAATGGAAAACATGGTTGCTAAAGCACTTAACTTATAAATGCACTTTAAAAATATCTGTATTAGAATTGAGCAATGAACAGTGTTGTTCTTTAAGTGGTAAATTTTTTGTCATTGAAGTTGCTTTGATTGCATAATTGGTAATGTAAACAAGAGTTGAAAGAGTTGCCAGTATTAGAATTTTCAAAAAGTGTTTGGAAGAAATATGTAAACCCAGTGCTTCATTGCAGAATTGATTCACAGGAGGGAAGGCTAAGAGACAGGGGAGCAACTAGCAGAGTAACACCAGGCCAGTGCAGAAGGACTTTCTTGTCTTAAAGTTGATGGTCTGTCAGCAATTAACAAGTACTATCTAGCAATATCGTATGACTCATATGACCCAGGTTTCCCCTTCTAGATATCTTTCCAAAAGAGTTAAAGTCATCATATTACAGTGATGCATGCAAACCCCTGTTTATAGCATCACGATTTATAATAGCTAAATTTTGGAAAAGGCCTATCTGCTCATTGATAGAGGAATAGATAAAGAAAATGTGATATTTATACATCATGGAGTACTACTCTGCCATAGAGAAAGATAAACTTGAGACATTTGTAGGAAAATTGATGCGCATTGAGACCATAACGTTAAGTGAAATAAATCAGGCACACATGCTTAAATATCACATTGTTTCTCTTATATGAGAATCCTAAAATATAAATAAAGATCAAAATAAAGGATAGATAATAAGAGGCAGGGAGATAGATCTTTCTCAAATGGAAAGAGAAAGGGATCAAGAGATAGAAGGGAGAGGGAAGGGAGAGAAATGAAATGAAAAAAAGAATTAAGAAGTGTTATGTGTATGTACCAACTCCCCACAAGGAATGGAAATTATATGCTACAAACATGTACTAATAAAAATGTACTATATAGATGGAGCTCTCTCTTAAACTGGGAGCAATTTGACGCAATGCATTCATTTTGAACATAATGTTCTTTTCCAAAGCATTCATAATAGTGGAGAAGAAGACAAAGATTTGGATGAAGAAATGGACAGGAATGACATCAGAGAGGGACTGTTGAGGAAAATGACGACGGATGGATATGTTAAGCTCCGCCGTCACACTGTGGGTTTGAGGATGTGAGGCGAACGGTAGCTCCTGCTAGGTTTTAATGCCCACAGCCTCTAGAGCAGGTGGGCTCTGGGGGCTCTGGTGTAACCCATGAGTCTTCTCAGTGTGACAGCTAATTGAAAATACAGATGAAACAAGTTCTTCATATCTTATGTCCAAATAAAATCTTTCATTTCATGAGCACAGCATCACAATTACTAATTGTTTACTGCTCTAAGTAAATGGGTAGACTCCATATGGTGAAAGAGTGATAGCAATGCAAATTGCAGAGAGTCATGAAGTATCTATTTATCTTCAAATTAAACATCACTGTCAACTATCTTTGATTTCTTTTTAGGCTCAAATAAAATAAAATCTTTAAATACATCTGAACCATTTCTTTGAATCAAAATCCACGTAGGATATGTTCAAAGCTCTGATTGTCATATTTGTGGGTTTTATAGCTTGATTTCAAAAGTTTTTAAAAAATTCTTTTATTGGTACATTTTAGGTATACAACATGTTTACATTTCTCATTGGGAACTTGTACCTTTATATAATGCATCTTGGTTATTTTTTCCCCATTCCTAGCCCTCCCTTCACCCCCTCCACCCTTCCCTATTTACAAAGACTTTATTTCCATTTTTTCCATTTCTCATCATTTTTCCTTTCCCTTCTTTCCTTTCCCCTGCCTCTCCCACTACCCCTACCCCTTTGGACCTTTTCTTCCTATTTCACATTGTCAATTATTCATTTGAATCATTGGTACATTTTAGGTATACAATATAATGACATTCATCATTGGAAATTTGCACCTTTACATAAGCTCTCTTGGTTCTTATTTTTCCCTCTTCCCCTGCCCTCCCTTCAACCCCTCCATCCCTCCCTATTTACAAAGACTTTGTTTCCATTTTTCCATTTTCTCATATTAATTCCATTCCCTTCTTTCCTTTCCCCTACCCCTCTCACTTACCCTTCCCCTTTGCCCCTTTTCTTCCTATTTCACATTATCTATTATACCATTTAGTCCTTATTTACACTTTCAGTTTCTCAGACTACAGACACTATTTGGTATTTACAAATCTGTGTCCTATTTATTTCACTTAAGAGTATTGCCTCAATGTGCACCCATTTAGCTATAAATGTCTCTAATTGCTCATTTTTTATGGCTGAGTAGTACTCCATTTTACTAAAAAACCACATTTTCTTTATCCAGTCTCCAGTTGATGGGCAATTGGGCTGCTTTCAAGTTTTAGCTATTACAAATTATGCCGCTATGAACATGGGTGCACATATATCACTGTGGTATGATTCTTTTAATTTTGGGGGGAAGATATCCAGCAGGGGAGTAGCTGGGTCAAGTGGGAGTTCCAGTCCTAGTTCTTTGAGGTATCTCCATACTGATTTCCACAGTGGTTGCACCAGGCTACACTCCTACCAGCAGTGGAGCAGGGTTCCTCTTTCCTCACAGCCCCGCCAGCATTTGTTATTGGTTTATTTCATGATAACAGCCATTCTTTCTGGAGTGAGGTAGAATCCCAGCAATATTTTCATTTGCATCTCTCAAATGACCAGTGATATTGAACAGTTTTTCATGTGTTTATTTGCTATTTCTACTTCTTTGTCTGAGAAATGTCTGTTCATTTCAGATGCCCATTTTTCCACTGGGTCTTTAAATTTGGGAGGTCTGATCTTTTTAAATTCTTTATAGATTCTAAATAGTAGACCTTTGTCTGAGGGACCACTGGTGAAAATTTTTTCCCATATTGTGGGTTGTCTCTTCACACTATTGGTGGTTTCTCTTCCTGTGCAGAAGCTTTTTAATAAGAAGAGATCCCACTTGTTGATTGTGTGTGCTAGTTCACAGGCAACTGAGGGTTTGTTCATAAAATCTTTTCCTACACCAATGACTTCAAGAGTTCTATCTAACCTCTGTTCCAGCCAGTTCAGTGTTTCTATTTTGATATTTGATCTTTAATCCATTTCAATTTTATTTTAGTGCTTGGTGAGTGATATAGGTCTAGTTTTAATCTTTGGCAGATTGAAACCCAATTTTTCCAGCACCATTTATTAAAGAGATATTTATTAATATCTTTCCTCCAGTGAGAGTGTTTGGCTCCTTTGTTGAAGATGAGATGGCTGAGTGTGTCTGGAGTTGTTTCTGCATCTTCTAATCT
>NW_004624761.1:19340719-19370079 GCF_000247695.1 Heterocephalus glaber
AGTTTTTTTATGTCATCTGCACTCTCTCCTGTTTCTTCCTTGACTCCAGTCAGTCTTATGTTATTCTTCTTTGGACCATCTAGCAGCTGCTGGATTGATTTCTCATGGTCCCTTACAATTTGAAAGCAATTTTTCTTTTCCTGGTCACTAATTGAAATCTTATCTTCTATATCTGAAATTTTGTCTTCACATTAGCTCATTCTGCTGTGTAGACTTTTAATGGAGTTTTTAATCTCTTGGAAATCTGTTTCCATCTGTTTTATGGATTCCATTTGTTTCTTATGTTGAGATTCCACTTGTTCCTCAGCTCCTCTCTAGATTTATTAATCATGTCTTGTACTATGAGCACAATCTCTGTTATTATCTGAGAAATTATTTCTGATTTCATTTTTTCCAGATCCTCTTTTGTTGCAAGTTCCAGGAGTCCAGGTGGTTGAGTATCAGAGTGTTTCATCTCGTTTTTCTTTGGGTTTGCTGTAGTTGATCTGGAAGTCTGGTTTTGAGACTTGTTTACATGTCTTCTCATTTTGACAGGGGGTTGGGGGTTGGGGGTGGGGGGTGGTGCTGGTGCCTTTGGGGCTCACCTCCTCTGCCCTGGGAGCAGTGGTACAGCAGCCTGGAAGCCTCCTCCTCTGCACTGGGAACAGTGCTAAGGCAGCCCGGAAGCCTCCTCCTCTGGGGTGGGAGTAGAGCTACCCCAGTGATTCTTGTTAAGTCTGTCAGCAGCTTCAGGTTCAACATATGGACTTCCAGTCATGATCTTCTCCAAATTATGTTCCCTTCTCATACTAATTGGTAAGGTTTCCAACCTTATTTCTTTGACCAAAAGTAATGGCGTTAATACCTGACTCTCAGACTAGTTGTGTAGGTAGTTAGCATAAAAGGAGCCTCTTATGCTAAACCTCCAGATGGCCTTTAAATTCATAGACTGAAATCACATTTTAAGATCATATGCATTTTGATCTTTAGGTTTTGGCATATTTGCCTAAAAGCACTGCTCATTTTAACTCATTGCATAAGTCTTATGTGTTGGCAAATTGACTCAGAAAGCAAAAGGAACAGTTAAAGAGGAACGTTAATGTATAGTTGCTTTTTCAATTTTCTCTAATCCCATATGTTGATTTTGATCTTCTGTTAGGAGAACTGTACTACTTATAATGCAGGATGGAGATTATTGAGTATTTCTGCTTTGAATATTGCATTATTCATGGTATTCATGTGTGTCAAAGCTCTTTATGAAAAATGAAATGATACCATTGTTATAATTTTTCTACATTGCTCTATCAAATTCATCACTGTCTTCAACTTCACATCTATTGCAAATAACCTCTTCTTCTGTCTCCAGGCTGCAAAGAGAGAGATCTTTGGGAATGTCCATCCAATAAACAATGTTTGAAGCACACAGTGATTTGTGATGGGTTTCCAGACTGCCCTGACAATATGGATGAAAAAAACTGCTGTATGTGATTACATGAATTTGCCAACATATTTTTAAAATTATAAATCCCAATTATCTCACTTTGAATACAAGGTATAAGTTTGTATCCAAAGCTTCTGATTTCTTCAGACCTTTTGACCAAACCTCTACTAGTAAAGATTTATGCCAAGAGGACAATCAAATGTGTGTAAAATATGTGCACCATGATATGATTCTGACTTTGTTTATAATATTCAAAAATTAAAGCACCCCCAAAATATCTAAAATACAACCATAAAATAATATACAAACACGAAAATCAAATTACAGAGGAATTTTCCTGGATTCATTATATATCTGTAGTTAATGCTTTAGCAAGTTTCTCAATACTGTAACAAAATACTCTAGATAGCCCACGTAAAAAAAGGAAGCATTTGTTTTGGCTCACAATTTTGAATACTTCAATCCACGATTGGGGGACCCATTGCTTTTGGGCCTGTATTGAGGTAGTACATCATGGTGGAGAACACAAAACACAAATGGTCTGTTCACTTCATGGCTGGATGCAGAAAGAGAGGAAGAGGAAAGGTCTGGGGTCCCAATATCTCCCTCCAGGTTATCCCCTCAGTGACCAGAAGATCTCCCACTAGGCACTAGCTTTAAATCTTCAAATGGCTCCACCATCTCCCAACACATACACAATCTAGGGACCTTTACCTTTAGTTAATAGGCCTTTGTAAGACACTTAGCCCACCATAACTATATATATATATATGAGAGAGATCAGAAGTTCATGAAATATTACAATTATAATCTCTGGGTGCTAGAATTATTAATTTTTTGTGTGCTTTTAAAAAATAGTTTTTATAAGTAAATGAATAATGATTATCTTTGGAAACAAAAAACTTTATACATTTCTTAAAATTATTTACTTACAAGTATCAGAAAGCCAAGCTCTACCAAACAATGAGATATTTATCATTTTTTTTATCATGTGTATCCCATATGTTTTATGTCATCAGATAATGAGTCAAGGAAGTGTAGGGTGAATTCTCCAGGCCATAAATGGGAAGCAATACTTTGTGATTCCTTTATTTTTGCTCAACCTCAAGCTGACTGGTCAAATGCCAAGAGCACTTAGACTGCCAGCTCTTTTGATCACCTCCAGTAGGAAGGAGAGATGTTTGCTCCTACAATTGGACCATCACTAAAAGATTCACACAGGTCATCTTTGAGCAGTCACAGCTAGCAAAGGATGATTAGAAAGATACCATCCACAAACAACTGAATTCCAAAAAGGAGCACCATGCAGGGAAAGCTAATTAGAAGAAAATGCTATTCCTTTCAGGCTGTGCCTGTCCCTGGCTCATGGTTTGGTCAACAGAGTTGGGAAGAAGCTATTTAGCAAAGCACAGCCCACAAAACCGTAGTCCAAGGCTCTGCTCTTGGATCTAATGTTTACTTTTGGACTAATAATTATACTCAAGGAAGAATAATTGTAATTTGGAAAAATGTCATGCCCAGGTTAAACTAATCTGTCTTCCCCCTGGAGCTGGGGATGGCAGGTGTGGTTCACTGAAGGAAATCAGGTTTCATTTTTTAAAAAGAAAGGAAATGGATGCTAGGTAGGCAAAGAGATTTACTACAATTTTTAAAAGTCCAAGAGAGAATTGTGTCTCAGAGAGTACTTTAATAGTGGAGAATTTTTTTAAAAAAACCCATATCCACTTATATGAACAGAGCTTGTCTTCTTCCTATGGCTGCCTGAGTCTCCTTATTCTCTTGTCTTGCTCATTCAGATTTTAACACTCTTCCTTAAACCTTGGTGTTTCTGCCACTCAGATACCCTTATCCTTTTCAATCAGATTGTTAAAACTAGAGAATCTAGGCACTTGGAGGCAGTAATTCTGTTTAAATGTTTGAAGGAGTTGACATCTATTCTATGAGATTGTACAAGTTCTGTTATTCTACACTAATACCTGCCTGAAGGGCTCAGTGGCCACATATTTTCTTCCTGCCATGGACCTGCTGGTAAATGAGGGTGTGCATGTTAGCAACAGTCTCATTTACTTCCCCAAAGTTTCAGTCTTCTTACTTCTTGCTTCCCCCTCCCCCCAGCATTTTGCCAAGATGATGAACTGGAATGTGCCAACCATGAGTGTGTATCACGTGACCTGTGGTGTGATGGAGAAGTTGACTGCTCAGACAGCTCCGATGAATGGGACTGTGGTACGCTGCCAGCTCCTGCCAGCTGCTGCACACGCCTGTGCCTGTCAGCCATTTAAGCTAAATGAATCCTAAATTACTTCACCAATTTTACTAACGAAGTTCATCTATTTTGTTTTACTGCTATAAAGCTGATGGTGGTGATGCATGGATGTTATTTCTAAGTCACAGAAAATCCTTCCCTCATGTTACTTCTCTATTTGAAACATCTGTATATATGTATAAAACTTGGGGTTCAGATCTGTGCAATCATATAATTTCTTAAATAGATTTTTGAAAACTTTTTTTAATCACTCAGTTTCAATAACGATCAATGTTCTGTGATTCTTTGATCATTGACACCTCTTGGAATAGGATATTAAGTGGCTGCTCTATCTGGTTTATGCTTTCGCTCCACATAAAAAAGAAACTTCTACCTCCTATCTAGTTCTTTGCTTGGACAGGACTTAATGGCATCTCCCACCCATATTGCCCATAGGCAGTTTGTAATCTTGAGTTACCTGATTAATTCCTTACCCAACTTTCACCATTCTTTTCATTCACTCAGTTCTTTTTTCAGTCTTTTGTATTATTTGGCCAAATCATGATTTTTGTGTGCTGGAAACACAGTATGTTTCATCTGGAAACAGTATTTCTGGGCTCTACTATTTTGGCAAACATTCCTTATGGAGCTTGTTATAATTTAATTTTATACTCCCATCTTTTAGAGTTTGTCAATATGAGTAACTTCCTTTTGAAGAATGTTTTCATGTCTTAGGCAAACCTGTAGTCAAAGCAGCATCTGTTATATTACCTAACAGTCCATAATATTCCCTGATATAAGGATTTATATTGAAATTTCCTCCTAGTTTATTCCCAGGAAGAAGTTTCTCACTTCACATTTCTTTTGTCACATAAGAACTTTTATTCTAGGATGGTAAACTCTCAATTGCAGTGTTTAGTAAATGATCTGTGGCTAATGAAGTACAGAGGCTGCTTTTTTTGTGTGAAATAGGGGAATTAGTGCATGTCCCACATGAACCCTAAGGTAGCATTACTCTCACACAAAATCTCATATGCTTCCTCCAAAGGAAATGCTATAAATGGAGTTGCACCTAGCTCCTTATAATTAATTATGCAAGTCCCTGGCTAAGGTCAAGACAGTGGGCCCTGCCTCTGATAGTATTCCTGCTTAAGGAAAGTCAAGAGCTTCCTATTTTACTAGAATCTACCATTCTTGGAGGACAGAGAACATTTCTAACTCATTTTTTCTTAGTCTACCATCACACTGAGAGCAGTGATCTGCCTCTGGTAGGGACTCACCAGAAGGCTCTTCATCCAAGTAAATAAGAATGAATATATGCAATCTAAGTAAAGAATAAAAAGTTATTATTTGGTTTCATGAGAAGAAATGTTTTTAATTAGGGTTTCCTGCCCTTTTTCCCCTCAGTGACCCTCTCTAAAACTGTGGACTCCTCTTCGCTCCTGAGTGTTCACCGGTCTGCAACAGAACACTACGTGTGTGCAGATGGCTGGCAGGAGACACTGAGTCAGCTGGCCTGCTGGCAGATGGGTTTAGGGTAAGGTCAGTAGTTTGTAGCACTGATGAATTTCTCTGAGGGCCTTGTGGACCTTGGCAGTGTTCTCTTCCTTATGAATGCATAGTGAGTTAGTGTTCTCAAAGAAAGAGGACTCCAAAGCCTGGGAAAGGAATCAGGTAAGAGGACTTCATTTAATTACAGGGACCTGCTGGGAAGAATATGGGCTGAAAACCTAATGTGATGAAGCCTTTAAAAGTAAATGAAGTAATTGTATTTCAAACACTTCTAAAATGAAATACTTTCATTATTTATAAAAGCATTAAGATGGTTTCCTCTGTGGAAACTGAATGGAAAAAATTTCCACCTCGCAATTTCTCCCCAAGAGGGTATTGAAAATTCCCTGTTAAACAATACACATTTTTTAAAAATTCAAGGAAGAGGATTTGAGTTTGCTGGTATTTCTATTTACCATAAATAATATAGGAAATGTAAATCAAGAAATAATTCACCATTTTTGCCTTTTAACAGCATGAAAAGTTGCAATCTAGATTTGTTACAAATTCACAGAAGTAGGTATTTTGAAATTTGGAGACCTTCTCTTTTGTGAGGTTTTCCTTTCTTAGTTCCTTGGAGGATGAAAGCATCAATTTGCAAGGGCCATAGAATAGATATGTAAGTGTGTATGTGTATATGTATATTTATATAAAATATTTAATGTATTAATTAATACATATTTCTTTTTAAAGTGATGTATATGAGATTTTGAATAAATGCAGAAATGAGAGAAATAAAATAGTTAGAATAAAAAAACTAAGCAAATGGCATTCTCTAGGATCCATTGAGCAAACATGGAACTATTTTTACAATAATGAGCCATTTGATCAGGGAGAGCATCACAGCACATTTGTGTCATCCCAGTTTGAAGAATTATGTAATTCCCAACATCTTGAGCCCATTTCTCCCATTCAAAGGCCCATGTCTTTGGAAAATTGAGTAACTGATGCTGATCTATAATAAAAGAACTTTAAACTTTGCCAGTGTGGAAAAATTATATTTGCAAGATCCATTGAATTATACTCCATTTTCACAACTTCCTCATTCTGTCTAAATGAACTGGACATGACTGTAGTCAATGATAAATGAATGTGCTTATTTTGATCTTGGACCAAGAATTGGAGTTACTTTTTAATATGAAAACCTAATTATACAATAGTGCCAGAGACTCCTGCAGTAAGTCTCTAGTCCCCACCTGCCCAGTATGCAATTCAAGGTTGAAGAAAAACTTTAGACAGAGTTAAAGAGAAAATGTGAATGGGACAGCCAATGCTCCTTAGGCAAAAGGCCCTGGTCTGTCTCACCCACTGAATTTTATTATTCATTAATTGGGGTAAAGGTGCAATATCTGCAGTATGTGTAATTTTCATGGAAACTAGTGTAGGCAAGGCTTTAAAGAAAAGAGTCAAAGCATTTTCAAATTGGAAGCAAGATAGACAAAATATGTGGTTGTAATTAGAGCATTGTCCATCAAGCTATGAAGGCACAAATTATGGGAATAGAATTTGTATGCGATTTACTCTGATCTCAGCTACACAAGTTATCTCCTATTAGCCCCACAGCTTCATAGGCCATTACTCTGGTCTCAGCTGTAGCTGTTACTGGGGAGGTCATGTTGACCTGCATGCTACCGTAGTGCTCCTGAGATATTTCTGTGAGTCATGTAGCTTCAGTCAGACTCGCGTCTTAAAGTAAGCCAATTGAGGGATTTAACTCTTTGCAGCCTGCACTGCTTACAGCATGCTTTGAGTATGATCAATATTGCAGGCTCCAGCACAATAATAGAACATAAAGTTTAAAAAAACTTCTACATTTTTGTCATCTGAGAATGTTTCAGGCTTGTAGCAGAGCACATAGAATTCCTACTAAAATTATGTAAGAAAAACCTTCATGTCTCATTTTTTTCTTGAAGTATATAAATTTATTCATTTATTCAGGAAGCATATCTAAAGAATGGTATTGTAATGTAGGGTCCAGAATCAACTAACTTCAAGTGGGTCACTTATCTATTGATATAGTTAAATTTTGGATGTAATTCATCAAGAATTCAGGTCTACACCAAGTGACATTTTTTACTGGGATTCCACTGAAATACTTCCACCATAGAGGCAGTTGATTAAAAAGACCTGCATTTAGGATTTTCAAACCCCAAGTATGCCTCCATGTCTTACAGCACAAATGTTAGTTCTCCATGAAGTGCTTGTTTGAATGAAAAAATTTATTGTTCTTCGTCAAATCTGAAAACTTTTTACTCTCATCTGAGATGAGATATTTTAAAAGTTCACCTCAGCCTGGAAATACAATGGTTATTTGGTTAGACAAAAGTATAAATAAATTCCCGAAATTCTCTTGATGGCATGTTGACTTTCCTACCTACATGGCCAGTATCAAAAACATATGGGCATTTATTTAATCTACTATACAGATCAGAATTTAGACTTCCCTCTAACACTTGCCAAATGCTCAGTTGTGACATCTGGTATTTGAGAACTTAGTCAAAGGGGATGTGACTCTCCATGTCTCTTGGCTCCATTAGTTCTATCTCGATACAGAATGAGATCATCTGGAAACAGTATGTCTGGGCTCTACTATTTTGGCAAACATTCCTTATGGAGCTTGTTATAATTTAATTTTATACTCCCATCTTTTAGAGTTTGTCAATATGAGTAACTTCCTTTTGAAGAATGTTTTCATGTCTTAGGCAAACCTGTAGTCAAAGCAGCATCTGTTATATTACCTAGCAGTCCATAATATTCCCTGATATAAGGATTTACATTGAAATTTCCTCCTAGTTTATTCCCAGGAAGAAATTTCTCACTTCACATTTCTTTTGTCACATAAGAACTTTTATTCTAGGATGGTAAACTCACAGTTGGATCACATTCTCTGCAACAGTAAATCTACAGTACATCCTTTACATATGAGCCATGGAAAAGAAGCTCAAAAACTGATCATGGTTTTTTAAAAAATTGAGATGTAATTTATGTACTATAAGATTCACTCTTTAAAAGCATACAATTCAAGTGTTTTTACTGTATTCACAAAGTTATGCAATCATCAACAGTGTTTAATTCTAAAATATTCTTATTACTCCCAAAAGAAACAAACACCATAATCAACTTCATTTCTTTCTCCATCTCCTAACAGCCATTAATTTACTGTTTGCCTCTGTGAATTTTCCTGTTGTACACATTTCATATAAACAGAATCATACCACATGAGACTTTTGTGTCTGTCTTCTTTCATTTAGCATGTTTTCAGAGTTCATTCATCTTGTAGCACATATTAGTACTTCATCCCTGTTTATGGTTGAATAATTTTCTATATTTTGGTGATCTGTTCATCAGTTGATGGGCAACTGTTTCCTCCCCTTTTTTGGCTATTATTTGTAATGCTGATATAAAAATCATGTACATATTTTTATGTGAAAATGTGTTTTCAATTTTTTGGATGGCATACAAGTAGGACTAGAACTACTGGGGCAATGGTAACTCCATGTTTAATTTTTTGTAGAACTTTTCTAAAGAGGTTGTACCATTTTATACTATCTCTAGCAATGCATGAGAGCAAATATTTCTCTGTATCCTTATCAACACTTATTATTATCCATTTTTTATTATAACCATCTTAGTGGATATGAAGTGCTATTTTCATTGTGATATTGATTTGTAGCTCTCTAATAACTATGTTTAGCATGTTTTCATGTGTTTATTGGCTATTAGTATGTCTTTTGGGGAGAAGTGTCTTTTTTTGTTTTATTATCATCTTTGATTAGTCTATATTTCCATTATTTAATATATGGGCAGTTACAAAGTCCTATTATTTCTCTCTAAATGTTTATTTTGTTCATTTTCTCTTATTTATTTATCATATGCATGTATACTAGTCACCTTTCCTGATGCTGGGACAAAACACCCAACACACACAATTTTTTTTAAAAGAAGATTTAATTTGGCTTATAGTTTTAGAGATTCTAGTCCACAGTTAGCTGGCTCCAAGGTAGGAACGTCATAGCAAAAGGATGAGGTGGAGCCAAATGCTTCTTTCATGGTAGTTGGGAAGCAGAGTATAGGGAGAGGCCATTATTAAGAAATATGCCCTCCAAATGCATCTGCCCAGTGACACACTTCCTCCAACAAGGCCCTGCCTCTTAGTGGCACATTCAGCTAAGAATATCATTGGTTAACCACTGATAAGTGTGGTGACACCATGATCCAATCACCTCTCGTGGAATCTATTAATCCAGTCAAATTGACAATGAGAGTAACTGATACAACATTTTTACTTAGTGCCTATCTACTAGGTACTCTTCTAGATGCCTAGAACACAATAGTGAACAAAAAGATAATGATCTGTGCCTAAAATTGCTTATATTCTATTGAATGCATTAAGAAACTATAATAAACAAGTAAATAATACGGGAATAGAAAGGGGTATGAAAAAGTGAAAAGGGAAAGTAAAGGACAGTAAGGGGTTCCAAAGTTCAGAGTTGAGGTAGATTTTACTTTTAAATAGGATCATCAGGTAAACCTTTGAAAAGGTGATAGTTTGGCAAGGGTGTGAAGTGAGAGATTTTCCAAGTAGTTATGGGAAAAAATATTCAATTCAGGGGGAGCAGTTGTATCCAAAGTACCAAGGAAGAAATATGCTGGGAACGAGAAAGCCAATGAGATTAGAGTAAATGAGTGGGCAGAGTGGTAGGGGCTGATGTTGGAGAGAAAATGGGGTGGGGGTTGCAGATGACAGAAGGCCTTGTGGGCTATTTTAAGAACTTTGGCTTTTACTTTGAGTAAAATGGGGAACTGTTGAAAAGTTTTGAGCAGATGAGTGTCATTGTATGACTGAAAGGGGTCAGTCTGGATGTTGTATTTAGGAAGCCATTGTATTACTCCATACGAGAGATTTTGATGGCTCAAATCACTGTGTTAGCAGAGGACATGGTAATTGTTTGATTCTGAGTGTTTTTTAAAATGAGAGCCAATAGCAATTTCTGACAATTTGGGGGTTGAGTAGGGATTCAGACAAGTAAAGAACCAAGAATGATTTAAAGGTTTCTGGCCTAAGCAACTAGAAATATGGGGTTGCCACTAGTTGAGATGGAAAAGCTACAGATAAAGAAGGTCTGGAGAGAAAGATCAGCTATCTTTGGCCATGTTAAGTCTAAGATCTCTATTATCCCCAAAAGGAGACATTTATAAGGCTAAAGGCTGGGATGTTAGAGTGATCACCTACCTCCTATGTCCTCTCTTGGAGTCATCTGTATTCAGAATACAGTTGATACACACGTTTGTGTGACTGGTGACAACCAACAAAGTGAGTGTAGATAAACAAGACGAGAAATCAAGGTCTGAGCTCTAACACATTAACAGAATGGGAAGAGAGAAGGAGATGGGAAAGGACAGCAGGTAGGAGGGCATGGTGTGTTGAAAACAAGTGTATCTAGTAAGAGGCAATAGTCAATTGTATGGGATGCTGCTAAGAGATCAAGTAATTGCAGACTGAAAACTATTAGACTCAGCAGTTTGCAGGGCAGAGATACAAGCAGATTCACTGGTACAAAAGGGCAAAACCCTGAGAGGGAGAGTGGGAAGAGAGAAATAAAAGTTAACTATAGATATTTTTGAGAGTTTTTCTTCAAAGAGAGTAAGGAAATGTGGACGTTGGCTGAGGGTGACTGTGATGGAGTGGCGTGGGGGATGTTTGATGCTTCCTCTTCTGTGGAAGCACTTACTATTCCATGGCTTATTAATTCGTAATAAGGCTCTGTCTGCTATCATGTTTAATAAATCATTTCTGTCAAAATTTCTCTGTAATTTCGTATTTTTAACTAACAGCTTGGACTGTTCTTTCCAGTTGGTGGATCCATCATAAGCTACTTCATCTTTTTTTCAACTTCGTATTCCTCCACATTCTCCTGTTTCTATGCAAGTTTGTGTTTTATCTGTGGTCCTTGGGTACATTGCCTCTTTCTTCTGCCTCTGTGTTCATATAATCACTTTTTCTCTACTCCCTGTCCAAATCTTTTGGGACCTCACTCATGCCTCATAGCCACCTCTATGAAGACTTTCTCATCTTCTTGTTCTGCTTTTCCCCTAAACTTGTCATTGTACTTAAAAATCGGTATGATATGAATTCCTTCTTAATTCTGCAATTCTTTATGCCATTTCTCTTGATTTTTATGCTTTATCTTATTTTCCAGAACAAATTATACAAAATAATTATGGCTGGTCCTTTTTATTAGGTGCTAGGGTGTTGCATGTACTTGATATATGTTGTCCTCATTTATCTGCATTATATTTCCATAAGAAAAAGTACATTGTCTGTCACTTGTACTTTTTGCATGAGGAAACTAACACATAGTGATGGCAAGGAATTTTGCTCCGTCACAGAGCTAGAAAATAGGAAGCCAAGGTAGAAATCCAAGCAAGAGCAGGGGGCCTCTTGGGTACCAAGAGTAGGCCCCCTAAGGCACCTAGTTATTCAATAAAGAATAAAAATCTCCTAAGAACCTGATGAGGTGGTCCAGCAGCTTCTTAAACATAAATTCCTTTTAACATTGCTTTACATTGAAGATTTATGGTAAGTCTTCCTATTAGCTTATGATCTTATCATTGTAAAAATTTTAAGTATCTAGATAACAGTTTGGAGGTTGGAGTTGAGGAAAATTCATCATGCAGAATCACAATCCAGGTATTTTTTCACTTTTTGAAAAGTTATTTCTAGTAATAAGTTAGATGCTTGGGATATTCTAAGTAAAAATTCCCTAAAGCAAACTAATGAAGTACTGTTTTCTTTCACAGTGTGTGTGAGGGCTTTTCCGGCAGGCATATGTCTTGTGGATTAGAAATTAATTTCTTACCCATTTCCCTAAGGCTGGCGGTTAAATGGGTGCCTTGGTAGAAGAAAATCATAGAGTCCAAGGTGTAGGTGTATTGTTTCCTGGAGCATTCTATTCTGGGGTAAAGGAAAATAATTTTCTTGAAAAAGTGCTTCATCCTAGAGGAGGAGAAAATGTTGTTTGTTTTTTTAAATTTCTTCCATGAGACTATTGAGTACAACATTTTAATAAACAAAAGCCTGGTGTACCAGTTGTCCTGAGAGTATTTCCATATGGTCACTAATAGAAAACTCTGCCAAAGATTTGGATATCTGTTAGCAAACTGAATCTCAAACTGTGTCAGTTGAGTGAATGAATAATTTATGAAATTAAGCAGAAACTTCTCAGTGGTGCAGAGAAAGTCACTATTATTAACCAGAATGAAACTAGGCAGGCTTTTGAATTAATTAGATTTTTTTCTTTTATATTCCATTTGACTATAAAAAATTCATCCTTAAGAGATTTCTATCAGGACTTACAGAATAAAAAATAACTTCCATAGGGTCTCTAGAAATAAGTACTGTCAAGTCCCAGAGTTTAGCTTTCTTATGCTCACTCTAGTAATATGAAGACTAATTATGAGTAATAAGATTCAGGAACAGGAAAACTCAGTCTTCATAAAGTCTCTAGGAATATCAGATTCCTCAGACAAGGTTTATAAGTTGAGTGATCTATCATGATTTAACCAAAGATGGCAGGAATTATTTCTGCTGGAAATTCTTATATGGTAGCATCCTCCTTTTGGAACTATACTAGGAGACTCCTGGTGTTGACTTAGTTTCTAATCCTGTGTCTTCATGTCATCTTTGACACCAACTATAATCTGGGTTTTACCTCTGTGAAAGGACTGATAGTCAGGAATAATATTCCCTACATGTCAAAGCCATTGGTCTTTTCTTATTATTTTACACATTTGAATAAAATTTCAATTCCATGCTCTGGCTTATAAGATGCTATTTCCTGCTTTCCTCTCTGACTCAGGCTCCTAGCATTCTCAACTTGTCCATCAAATCTAGGCACATTGGCCTTAGTACTGATTTTTAGTCAATTTAAACTCATTCCCATCTTGAAGGATTTGCCCTCACTGTTTCTTTGGCTTAGAATGCAGGTCTTTAGAACTTTTCATGATTACTCCCTCTTGTCATTTATATCTCAGCTTCTATATCACTGACTCAGCGAGGCCTTCCCTGGCTTCCTAACTGAAGCAGCTTTCACCCCCATCAAAGTACTCTATCAAATTTGCTTATTCTATCTTCCTCAAAGCTCTTATTCAGTATCTGAAATGTTTTCTAATTTGCTCATCCCATTAAAATAATCCCCTGTAGAAGGGACTGTGGTACAACACCAATCTCTTGTCTCCATTTTCATTCTGCCTTTTAACTCAATAGCCACATGACTGTGTCACTTATTTAAACTCTGTCATGGTGATAATATTCCTTTTGAGATCCAACTCACTTTATTGCAATATCAGTTTAAAAACTTGCCAGTCAACCCATTTAATAAACTCAAGTCTAATTTCATCCCGATCTTTTACCCTTTTTACATTTTTAAAAACTAACATGCAAATAAAGACACATATAGAATCTTTATTTTGAGTCACAATAATTTTTTGAATTAAAATCTTACAATTAAAGTCACTGTGGCAAGCATATATTGTGTTGCTTTATTACATTCTTACCTTCTCTTTGGTACTACCATCCCTTCCTTTTTGGATACTTGCTTCACTTCCCATTTCATCCTTGGAATATGAATGGAGTGATCATCTTTGTACAACTTTCTCTTCTCAGTCTCAGTGCTCGGCTGAGGGGTAGGTTGCTAATCCAAGTGCTAAAATCACTCACTACCAGGCCACAGTGATTGGTTTTGGGCTACTTAAAATTCTTCAACAAGACTTGTTTTCATTGGATCTAGGAGAAAAGACTTCTTTCTTTTTGGTCACAAAGATGAATGGATGTGAGTTTAAAACTAGCCAACCAGTTCCCAGGTGTGTGGAAAAGTCGCTTAAAGACAATAAAATCACTATTTCCTCTGCTCCTATCCTCGACCCTAGGAGGAAGCCAAGATGAGAGAAGAAGGATACTTCCTTCCCTATCACCAGCTATTCCAGAGACCACACATCCCTTTAGTGGTTATTACACTTCTACTTTCTAATACTCAGAAACTACAGCACTATTTATTATAGGTATTATCACATTGATTTTTATTGGTATAATAATATTAAGCCATGTTTTTAAATCAGAAAGTTGGAATCGTTTATCTTGTAGTGGACCCAGAGTCACATGTTGCTTTAAAAGTTTGAACTGAATGAAGGTGACATATATTTAGAGAGCATTTTCTATGTTTCTATAATCCTGAAGAAAAGAAAGGGCAACTGACAAATAAGGCTTATGTTTAAAAAGAAAGTTTCTCTACTAGTTTACAATCTTCTTGAACAAGTGGGATAAAAAACTGGGATTGTAAAAGTGAAACTTGTGATCTCTAGCTCTACATGATGAGTCAAAATAAAGTGAAGACAAATGAGAAGCATTTTCTTTGAAACCAAATTCAAGTTGCCATCCATAAAATATTGAGCCTGTTTCTTATCAGTAACAAACAAAAAAACTGTTCCTAACTGTGTCTTCTGAATTATCAAAAGGAGAAGAGAAATATTTCAAAGATAAATTAGCTAGAAGGAAAGAGAATATATTTGCTCAAAAATACTTTTTGTCACTATACAGCCTTTACTCAGTTTGATATATAAAAATGAATCTTACAATTAAGTGGTATTTTAAATTAAAATGTTCACAATTATTGTTTTATACCTTAAACAAAGTGTTTATTTTAAATAGCACATTTTATTAATTTGATTTTTGAATTGATATTAGAATGATAATATGGAGTTAATAGTTGTATTTTATAAATTTATATTTTATTTCAGTTTATAATTTGTATATTATAAATGGAACAAATATTTAGCTTAATTGATTTTAGTATTGTAAAGAATAAACACTGGAATTTGTTATCACTTTATGTATTAATTATAAATTTTAGGGTAGTTTTTGTCGCTTATGCCTGTAGGTTTTTGCCTAATACAATTATTATATTCCACCTCTGGTATAGACTGAGTTACTGGGAAAATAAACTTATACTTTGTGTTCTGCCTTAAACATTTATATTGATGGGAGTTTTTAAGCTTAGCTGTCTAACTACATAAATGATTTAACAGTGATGTTCATTCATGTTTTGTCTGAAACCTATTAATGCCTTTCTGTCAAAATTTCAGCCCATTCTTTTGTTTGTTAAGTAACTCAACTAGTCTTCATTGTTAATACATCTAGCCATAGGAATGAAACAGGGATAATGATATGACCGAGTTTAAGAAAAGACTTTGAAAAACAGATGCAAAATGTTTAGTGGGAATATTCCAAGTTCTGAATAGGACACTAGAATTGCAACTAATTTATCTTATACTCCACCCAAGGCATTTATATTTCAAGACCAACTGTCAACTGCTGAGGTTGAATATCAAGATGATTTTTCTACAGCAACATACACAATAGGACAGAATTTATCTTTAAACTGAAATGTGTAACATGTTGCTGCTCTCTTGATAAAAAAGGTAAAGAAGGCTTTGGTTTTTGGAAGTTTCTGTTGACCTGCAATTTTAATGTAAGCAGCCCCCATTATAAGCATGGGATACTTGTTACTAAATTACAAGACCTGGTGAAGATGGAAGAAGAGTAGGTGAAATTGTCTAGTGATCTGATTGCTTTCCTAAGCCTTGAAATACTTGATTCTTTTCAAAATTTCAAGCTGTTTCAGATTTGTGGATACGTTCTGTCCTTGTATTTCAGTGAGGAGGAAACTGTACTTTTTAATATGTGTCTTACAGCCACACAATCATCAGAAGAAAATTTGAGGCACCCATTTTCTATTTCCCTGTGTAGTAAATTGTGCCTCGGTATCGACAGGGTGTTGGTTCCAGGACCCCCTCAGATGCCAAAGTCTGCAGATGCTCAAGTCCCTCGATAAAAGGGAATGATAGTATTTGCACATAACCTATCTACGCAATTCTCCTGTGTATTACAAACATCTCTAGGTTACTTATTATATTTACTTATGTGTATGATTGTAAACATTTTTATATTGTATTGTTTGGAGAATAATGACAAGGGGAAAAGGCTGAGCATGTTCAATGTGGACACAAGGAGTTTTGTTTACCTGGAGCCTGGTTTCTACTTCAGCAATGATTTCAAAGTGTGGTACTAGGTCAGCAGATTCAGCATCACCTGTGATCTTGGTAGAGAGGCAGATTTTGAGTCCCTTCTGAGTCCTGATGACTGAAGAAATTGGGAGACAAGCTCAGCAATCTGTGTTGTAACAGGTTCCACAGGTGATTTTATTGAAGGCTGAAGTTTGAAAAACATTGTTCCAAGAAGTCCATGAATTCTATATCTTATCCCAATAGAAATGTTTGTCAAGATAGGAGCATAGATGCACTTTTAACACTCATTAAATTGATTAATAGCACCTACATATACAGACGTATGGTATGTGGGCTTCTGTTTCTACTTTTGTTCTAAGTATTGGATTTGATTGTCTTTAAAATTACCCTCTCAGTTTATGACTCTATGGCTGCTATAGGGATGCTTAGTCTGCATTCCCTATAGACTGTTTTAGGCTACTGTGGCTTTGGTATGTAATAGCTGTAAAATGCTGTTTGCCTTTTGCTCTCTACACTATGAATTTCATTTTTCTTATCCTCTCTTTTTCTTCTGTTTTCTCTCCTCTCCTCAACTCCTCTTCTATTTACAAAAGCTTTGTTTCTATTTTTTCCTTTCCTTCTTTCTTTTCCCCTGCCCCTCTCCCTAGTTCCCCTTCCCCTTTGAAGATTTTTTTTTCCTATTTCACAAATATCTATTATACAGTTTGGTCCTCATTTACACTTTCAGTTTCTCACACCAGAGAAAGAATGCAGTATTTACACATGTGTGTCATTTGTTTCACTTAAAATAAGGTCTCAAGGTGCATCCATTTAGCTATAAATGTCTCTAGTCATCTTTCTTTATGGCTGAGTAGTACTCCATTTTATATTTTTAAAAAAGCACACCTTCTTTATCCAATCACCAGTTGATGGGCATTTGGGCTGTTTCCAAGATTTAGCTATTACAAACTGCACTGCTATAACCATGGATGTATATATATCTCTGTGGTATGATGCTTTTAATTCTTTAGGGAAGATACCAAGAAAGGGAATAGCTGGGTCAAATGGAACCTCTAGTTTAAGTTTTTTGAGAAATCTCCACATTGATTTCGACCAGTCTACAGTCCCACTAACAGTGGAGAAAGGTTCCTTTCTCCCCACATCCCTGCCAGCATTTGTTGATTTCTTGATAGCAGCCATTCTTTCTGGAGTGAGGTAGAATCTCAGCATTGTTTTAATTTGCATCTCTTAAACGACCAGTGATGTTGTACATTTTTTCATATGTTTATTTGCTGTTCTACTTCTTTCTGAAAAATGTCTGTTCATTTCAGATGCCCATTTTTGGATTGGGTCTTTCAATTTGGGGGAGTCTGATTTTTTTAGTTCTTTATGTATTCGAGTTTTAATAATTAAAAAGTACAGACACATTATTGATACATGTTGGCATTACTAGTTGAAAGCAAAATTTGTAATATTAATCAAATATTTAAATTTGGATTTGATAGTTTTATTCTAAAAATTTATTCTAAAATTATCCTTGTACATGTAGACAAAGGTAAATGTTTAGAATTTTAACTGTTGCTATTTTTCTTTAGTCAAAAATTGGAGTCAATCTGCATGTGCATCAATAGTTGATTGGTTAAGTAAATGCATGATCACCCGTATAATGAATCGTTGCAGTATCAAGAGAACATGGCCAGTGCTGTTAATGAGGGGACAATGTAATGTCTACTGTGTAGAGGAGTGGTACTCTGCCATCAGATAATTTGGGTTTAATTTACCAGCTCTGCCATTGATTTGCTGGGTGAGCATGGGCAAGTTTTTTCATCTACAAAATGGGCAATAATAATAAAGTCTATTTCACAAAGTTGAGAGGATTACAACAGATAAAACAAGTTAGTCTTTTAGTATTTGTCACATAAAAATAGGTGACACATGTTATCACATTGACAACACATAAAGCAATATGTACAGACTAAAAAAGTGAGGGTTATGTGTACATGAATTATATAAAAAGTTTGGCAAGTATGCTCAAGTACTACTTACCATAGTTATTTCTACACTTTCATTGTATAATCTTTGTCATTTTTTCCATGTTCAAGTATTACTTTTACAATTTTCAAAATTATTTTAAGAAAAAAACCCATGTATATGATGAGGTTAATATCCAAAATATACAAAGAAATCAAACAATTTAATAGCAAAAAGCCATATAACCTGAATAGAAATGGACAAAGGACTTAACAGATATTTCCCAAAAGAAAATATAGAAATGGCCAACAGTCATAAAAAAAGTTGCTCAATATTACTAATCATTGGGGAAATGCAAACTAAAATTACAATAAGATATCACAGTATACCTGTTAGAATTATGGCTATCAAAAAGACAAACAAAATAAAAAGCATCAATGAGAATATGGAGAAGGGAAAATGGTTATATATATGTCAGTAAGTATGTTAACTGGAAAACAGTATGGACATTTCTCAAAAAATTAAAAATGAAAGTAGCATGTGATCCAGTAATCCCATTTCTGGGTGTTCACCGAAAGGAAGTGAATTCAAAATCTCAAGGAATTATCTGCACTCCTATGTACATTGTAGCATTATTCAAAATATCCAAGACAGCTGAGGATTTAGCTCAGTGGTTCCACCACTTGCCTTGCAAGCACAAAGACCCAAGTTTGATCCCCGGTACCAAAAAAAAAAAAAAAAAAAAAGCCAAGATATAGAAATAGTCTATCCATAAAGTGTGTGTTGATGAATGAATGAATAAAGAAAATATGATAAACACAGATACACACTCTAGAATATTATTCAATTTAAAAAAACAACAAGAAATCTTTCTATTTGAGAAAATTTGGTTGAACTTGAAGGACATCATGTTAAGTGAAATCAGCGATACATAGAACAACAAATAATGCATGATCTCATTTACACATAGAATCTAAAAAATGTCAGCTCATAAAAGCAGGCCATTATTGCTAGGGCCTGGGTGAATGGTGCCCATGGAGAATACTGTCAAAGGGTTCAAAGATTTAGTTGTGTGGAATTAATAAGTTCTGGAATTTGACTGTACAGTACAGTTACTGAATAATAGAATTTGCTAAGATTGTTGATCTTAAGTGTTCTCATCATGAATATGGTAATTATTTGAAGCAATGGATGTCTTAATAGTAATGTATTTTATAATTAATAACCATTTCACAGTGTAAACATATACCAAAATATCACATTATACACCTTAAATTAAATATTGTGCAACTGTTACAGTGAAGTTAGAGTTTGAACATATAATTTATAATCAAGTAATTACAGTGTGTTCATTATTGGGGACTCTTGTTTTAAAATTTCGACTTACTATAAGAGTTTTCTTTAGAAGAGTTTCCTTATCTTTTTTAAAAAATAGAAGAATTTGGGGAGATTTTTGTTCCTTTTATTTTGTGTTATGTGATTACTACAATTTTTACATAATCAAGTGAAATGATGACTTTTCTTTCAATGCCACTGAAATCTAACATTTTTTTAATCTATACCCTCGCTTTTTAAAAACCAGCCAATTATTTAAAAAGAAAATCACTAGTCATGTAAAATTGGTGCTGCTAGAACTTCAACATTTCCAGGTTCATTTGGACCTCCCTCAATGATGTTTGACATAATTCTAAGTTGTCATTGATGTATTTCCCCATACTTCCACCAGGGAATGAGTCCATATGTACATCACTTTCCACATTGTCATGTATCCTTGACACACTCAACTTTCATCAGGGAAGCTCACTTTGCCTCCTATTTGAAAAGAAATATAGAGCCTTCCTGATTTGAATTTTGTTTGTTTGGTTTTTTCATTGTTGTTGTTCTTTGGTACTGGGGATCAAACTTGGGACCTTGTGCTTGGGAGGCAGGCAGTGGAACCACTGAGCTAAATCCCTGGCCCCTAATTTGAATTCTTTTGATGTGCTGTTTTCCCTTTCCTCAACTCCAACACTGTGACTGCCCCCTTCTTTTTTATTCCCTTCCAGTTTCATAAGAAGCCCTCCATCTTCCTGTCTAAAACTAATCCCTTTATATTTCTACCCTTGAGAGCACCAGGTGGTTATATTTCATTTAAATTAAAAATATAAAAGGCTTTCTTTTAACGTGGATTGACTAAAGGAAGGGCCAATTATATCATGAAGGTAAATATACAAAAGCCTAAATAGTTGGATATATGAGTTTAAATCTCAATTACAGTGTAACCACACTTATATGGAGCACCTAGAGAAAAGTGTTGGTGGAAATTGAGACTGTAAAGAATAGAAAAATATCGTCTAATAATCATCTTTATTTTTCAGTAATTCATAATTTTGTGCATAAAGATTTCACAATATGTTGAAAAAGATCCACTTACAATTTCATACTGTCTAAATAGATATTAAATGATCATTGATTCTCTTTGTTTTTTTAAGGTATTAAAATGGATTATAAAGAGCAAGAAAAGAGGAAGACAAGAAAAATCAGCTAGATAAATTGTATTTCACTCTTGCTTAAAGTTGCTCTTATTTTTTGGACGTTGAACTCTTACATTGTATACGTTAGAATTCTAGCACCTCATGAAGTTCAAGTACATGTGAGCAGGGAGAATGACTAAAACAGTTGCAACAATTTGGGTTGTTCTTACCTCTGTGTGTACTTTTAATAACTTCCCTATCAAAAAAACACAAAAAAATAACTTCCTCTCCTGCTAATCGTGTTCCTTAGCAAATCTCTCCTAATCTAAAATTTCCCCTTGAAATACTGATTTGTAACTTAATGCTTCTTTTTGAAAGAGCACGAGGGTTAAAGACTGATATTACCCGTTCAGAGATCACTGTACTTTGAATATTTACCTAGTGTTTGCCTTCTATCAGAGAACCATCTGTGACGGAGTCAATACCAGAAGAGGAGGAAATCCAGCAGTGGCTGAGGTTGCGCTCCAACTGGGAGAACGTCAGTGGGACCACTGTACACAAACTGCTGGTACCTGGGTAAGAACTATTCCATAAGAGCTCTGTGAAGTCAAATTGTGCAGCAAGAGTTTATCAGCAGCGCCTTCCTTCTGTTCTTTAACATAAGATAATCCAAATTCCTTACATCAATAAAGAACTGGAATGGCTGTTGGTTTTTACATTTCAACAATGGTTTATTTCATCTTAGTTGACATGGATTTTTTCTTTTGGCTAATTACATCTTTCTTTGATCATAATTACAGAAAATATCATGGTTAGAAGAAGGAGCCTGTCTTCTAATCTTGGAGTTTTTTCATAACCTATTTAAAATAAAGTGTCATTCATGTCTAACTTTCCTATAGATACTACATGGAGTTAGTAGAGGAAATTGAAGTAATTTTAACTAAAAGCTTGGAAAGTCCAAGAACAGAATAGACACAAAATAAAATTATAATCATGTAGGCTTGAAAGTACAAGGTTTCTCCCTCAAAATCATGGCATCATAACCAGATGTGGTGGTGTTCACCTGTCATCTCAGCACTCTGGGGGCTCAGGCAAGAGGATTGTCGAGTTTGAGTCCAGCTAAAAGGAAGTAGAAGGAACATGTTTAGAGGTGAATTTTTTTAATCTGAGAGATTTAAGATTCTGAGCACATCACACTAGTTTTACAAGTCTCAAAGTACTTTTTTCACTTTCAATTACATTGTGAATAACTGTTTCATGGTTGGAAAAAGAATTTAGTGATTAAAATTTAACCAATCTGAATTCTCTTGCACAACCACACTGAGAGATCCTTAAACACAGACCATGTTCTTACCTTCAAAGTTCCCTGAGATTTAAAAAAAAATTCTTCCTTTCCTGAATCACACTCCCTGTAATTTCTATATATTAGTTCCACTCATGCCATCTAGAGTTATATGGAATCAATTTAATTCCTCTTTCCTCTTGCCAACTCCTCATATACCCACAATTTAACCCTGACAGTTTTGGGTAAGATTTTTCTGATCTCAATATTCCATTCCTTTCTCTGTTCTTTAAATTTTTAAAGTAATATTTTGTTTTTCTTAGTCTATTTCTTAATTTTGGGAAGGGGGCATTTCCTTCTCCATAAGCACAACAATTTGACATGCTCTGTCCTTACCAAAGATTCTAAGAAGCAGCCTAATGCCGCACCCTTTTCCTACCTTATGAATCATAGTTTATGGGCAGTCTCATTAGTCAAGATGATGCAGAAGTATTTTTATAATAATTTCTCTTTCTGCAAATATGAAATTATATTATGATGATATTAAATAAACTAAAATAAATAAAAGTACAATATCTCTATATGCCTCCAAAGAGATATCTGACAACAGTTCTGCCTTGGGAAATCCTATAACAAGAATATTTATTTCTCAAAGATTATGACTTCCCCTAACAGTTGCATCTATGTCTTACCTTTCCTCGGCAAAATGTTTGAAGTGAATAAGAAATATGTGACTCGGTGTCATGCCATTTTATGTTTCCAATTCTAGGCAGTCTTGTCCCAGCAGAAATAAGATCTCTCTTCTGTGTACTAAAGAAGGTGAGAAAATTGGTGGGGTAACAGTGGGATAGGAGCTTAATGGAAAATGATCACTTGTATGTGAAGAGCTAAGCATTTGGTTGGGGTGAGCTGGGGTTGTTGGTAATTCACAAGCTGCACCTCCTGCTTCTTGGCAGACTGCGGGCGTCGCCCTGCTGCCCGAATGAACAAGAGGATCCTCGGGGGTCGCACAAGTCGCCCTGGAAGGTGGCCTTGGCAGTGCTCTCTGCAGAGCGAGCCCAGTGGACACATCTGTGGCTGTGTCCTCATTGCCAAGAAGTGGGTTCTGACCGTTGCCCATTGTTTTGAGGGGTAAGCTACACCTTTTCCTTCCTCCTTCCTTCCTTCTTTCTTTTTACTTTCCAAGATCTGATTATTTTGTGACTTGATAATTCTCAGCGGCACAGGTATCTCCTTCCAGTTTTTAATATTTTTCCCCAGTTTTTATATTTTCTTAGTGTATGTTTATGCTACATAGTGATTATATCCATTGTGCTGAATTGGTGCATATACATAAAAGATCTCAATTTCATTTATCCTCTTTCTGTCTCCATCTTCCCTCTTCTTCTATCTGCCCATCCCTTTCCACTTGAAAATGATCTCCCTACTTTCCACTATCTATCTTTTTATGGGGGGGGCTACTGGGGATCAAACTTGGGACCTTGCACTTGCAAGGCAGGTGGCAGAACCACTGAGCTAAATCCCCAGCCCTATTATCTATCTTTTATTTTGCTCTTTATATTTTAGATTTCTCATATAAGAGAAACCATGTGATATTTAAATTTCCATGTCTGATTTATTTCACTTAATATGGTCTCAAGGTGCATAAATTTACCTATGAATGACTCAAGTTTATCCTTCTTTATGGCAGAGTAATACCCCACTGTGTATAAATACCACAGTTTCTGTATCCACTTATCTGTTGATGGGCATATAGCCGTTTCCAAGATTTAGCTATTATGAATTGTGCTGTTATAAACATGGGCATGCACGTATCACTTTAATATGACGTCTTTAACTCTTTCAAGAAGATATATAGAGGGGCAAAAGTTGGATGAAATGGAATTCCTAGTTTTAGTTTTCTGAAGCATCTCCATACTGAGATTTCGATAGTGGTTATATGAGTTGGCATCCCTATCACCAGTGTAGAAGGGTTCCTTTTCCTGTGAAGCCTTGCCAGCATTTGTTATTATTTGATGATGGCCAGTCTTTCCAAAATAAAATGGAATTTCAGTGTTGTTTTAATTTTCATTTTCCTAGTGGTCAGGAATAATGATTATTTTTTATGTATTTATTGGCCATTTGTTTTTTTTGAAAAGTATCCATTCATTTCATTACCCATTTTTGATTGTCTTTTATTTTGGGAGCTCTATATTTTGAGTTATTGAAATATTTTAGCTATTAGTTGTCGAGTAACAGCTTACAAAAATCTTTCCCATTCTGCAGGCTGTCTCTTCACTCTGTTGTTTGTTTCCTTTGCTGTCCTGAAACTTTTTAATTTGATATGATCCCATTTGTTGATTATTGATACTCTTTTGCCATTGGTGTTCTGTTCATAAAGTTTTTGCCTATGCCTATGTCTTTAAGAGTTTTGTCTATTTTATCTTCCAGCAGATAAAGTGTTTCTGCTTTAGCATTTACATCTGTGAGCTACTTTTTACTTTAATTTAGTACATGGTAAGATATACCTAGATTCAATCTTCTACATGTTTTCCCAGCAACAATACTTTTATCTGTAGATAATTTTCTATCCATCTCTGGCATTATCATCCTCTATATATGCTGTCAGTGACTGTCAATGAATATATAGTGCTTAGGATTTATGTCCTAAGTAGGGAGGAAAAACAAGAAGTTTTGGAGATTGACTCCCCAGCCAGAATTAGTTTTTTTTCCTTTTTTTTTGGTACCAGGGATCGAACTCAGGACCTTGTGCTTGTGAGGCAGGTGCCGGAACCACTGAGCTAAATCCCCAGCCCTAGTTTCTTTTCTTGACTTCTTAAGTATATTACATGCATATGAATTTAGACAGAGGTGATATATTTGGGTAATACCATGAGATTCATATGCAGGAACAAATGGGATTTGGTTTGGGAATGTTTTGATACTGATATCTGTATGAATTAGATTTCTTCCACAGAACAGAACAAACTCTACATCCTATCAGTTACTACCTCACCGAGTCGGTGTGGGTGTGAGGTGAGATGGGTTATGGAAAGCCTTAAGAGCCATGCCTGGTATCAATCATTAGGATCTTGGTAAATGTAAATGTTTCTTTTTGAAAAAACATTGCTAAAAACATACATTCTACATTTCCCTCTAGCATTATGATATGAGTACTTTTGCATTTTGCTGGCACTATTTATCTCCTTCCACAGTTTCTTTTCTTTACTTCCTCGTCATCCTAAAGCCTAACCCCTGTTGTAGCCTGGTGAACACAATTCCTCCACGGTTATGACCTCATTTGTTTTTCATGGGGTATCATTGTCTATTTTTACCATTTGAAACTCTACTGTCTACTTTGGTTTGTTGGTTGCTTTCCTCATGTGGCAGGTCTCCAGGTCAATTTATACAGCTCTAGCTCATTCTTTTTGAAAGCTAAATAATATTCTATAGTTTAAATTTACTACAACTTTTTCTGTTGTCCTCCATTTGACAGACAATTGGGTTAGTGTCATTTTGCTGTTATTTTAACATACTGCCATAAACCTTTTTATATAAAGCTATTCACCTACTGTACTAAAAGACAGCAACTGAGATACGTTTTGTTTCTAGAGGTTAGAGATGTACATTTAATCCTATATGCGGATTACAGAGATGGACACTTGCATTGTTCCTTGAGGTGCCAGCCTAGTGAGCACACAGACATTTAAACAAGGAATCAGAATACAATGTGATAAATGAGAATAAAATGGAAATGTGTATACCCAGTTATTTTGATTGCTCTTTTGGAAAAATAATATATAAAAATCTAACAAGTACTCTTATGGGTATTTCTAATGTTTAAGACCAGAATGACCGGAAGAGTCTGTTTAGTATGTCAAGAAATACACTGCAGTGTTATTGCTTTGGAAGGGGCCAGATGTTTCCAGATGTCTTTTACAGTTCTGACTTGTAACTCCACGATAAGCAGAAGATTATGTTAGCAAAAGCTCATTCATCAAAAGGGGATTACCTAAATGAATCCAACCGATCTGTAAGGGAACAACATTTTTTATGTGTGAGTTAATCCAAGTTCATATGCCGCTTCTGTCATTTCCATATGTGGAACCAAAGTTTCCTCTTTCACTGACAGGTCTATGAAGCTAAGGAGGAACCTTGCGAAATATGTGTTTATAATTAAGGAAATGGGTATATCAAAGACCTTGATCAAATTTCATGAAACACTAAACTTCACTGTCAAGAGGGCCCTGTGTAGTCATACAATGTTAGAAATTGCCTAACTTTAAACAAGCCTTTGCTTGAATGTATGCTAATAAAATCAGTTCCATTTTACAATCTCTCCAGTGGCACCGCAAGTCTTTCAGAACTTTTAATTGTAAGGCTTACTCTCTGTTGGGGCCATCAAATGCTGCAGTTAATGGGGTTTGCTTCATATCCTGATGCCATGCTTTGGCAAGGCTCAGCATGTCCCATCTGTAGGTCTTCTCAGCCTGTCTCTTTTAATTGTATTGGTGGAAAAAAGACAATTTGTTTTACTCTTCCATGGAGAGGCACTTAAAAATACCAAGTGAAAATTAAAAACATGAGATACTAAGCTGACCAGATCAAGTCTCATCTGCTTTGATAACAGTGCCACCTCTATAACTCTAAGAAGAAAGACTGACTTTCAGGAGTAATTTAACAAGCAATTTCTTTGCTTTCTTTCACCTCTGAAAGACTGAAGGAGGAATTTTCTAAGCTGGCACATGACTTGTAATGGTCAGCAGCACCTAATTCCTTTCCAGGAAACCTGTGTGAAAAACTTATTCTGCTAGGAGACCATAACCCTTAACCCTGCCATATCACCATGTTTTGATTTCTACTGCACCTCCATTCTCCCATTAGCTCAGACCATTGGTCTTTTTCTCACTTCCTTTCTTTCCCCAGCTGACCTGATTGTCTGGGTTCATCACTTTAGTCCCTTCACCAGACCTTCAGTGCTTTCACTCATGGATCTTTCTTCCAGAGACACCAGGAAGTCTTTTCAAAGACTTTAACATCTAAAACAATCATTTTTAGTTTGCACCAGTTTCTCCATTTTTTCTGGAACATTCCTTTCTGCAATTATACCTTCACATGACTGACATGAGCCCCCTTTTCTCAACATTGCTTCCATCTTCAGCTATTGCTCCCTTTATGCTACCATTCATGCCAAAACTCCTGAAACTGTCCTAACACCACTGTCTCCTCTTTTCCACATAACATTTGCTCCTTCACTCATTCTGGTGTAGCTCTCACCAAGGTCAGTACGGAAAGGACACTTACTAAAGTCTCTTAACTGCTTTCATCTTGCCAAATCCAATGGTGACTTTTCAGTTTTCAACTCACTGGAATTTTTCCCAGTATTTAATCACCACATCCTTTTGAAAAACTTTCCTAACCTGGCTTCTAGAATAATGAAAGATCTTTCTCTTCTTCCAGGTCCTCCTTTTTGTAGATCGCTGTGTTCTCCAGGGTGCAATTCCTGGCTTTCTCATCTGGCTTTCCTCAGTGATCCAATTATGTGGTTTCAAATATTTGTTCATAGTTGAGCAAATATCAATGTCAAGTATTGATTCATATGTGACTATAAGATAATTTTTAAAAGATTTTAAAATTTAAATGTCCAGTCCAGCCTGGATTTATAACTAATCACTAACATCATTACCAACTTCAAACATTTATATTGACGCTTTGATGAGATGTTCATTAAAATGTATAGTAAACATCCTACTTTGCATTATCAAAATAAAAACCATTGATTTCTCCTTTTTCATGGATCAAATAATTGTATACCTCACCAACTTTGCAGTGCTGATAAGTATTTGTTAACTGAAGAACCAGCCCCTTCTTGGTGTTTCTTAATAATCACATCTTTAGTTCTTTCACAAGTTGAGATTATAGCAGTCTAGAACTAGAAATGTTAATTCATCTACAAAGGGTCACTGCTTTCTCACCAATTCCTCCCATTTTGGACTACACAACAGCCAAATGTTTCAATGTACAAAGCATCTGTACATACTTTTTAATTACATAGAAGGTGAATCTTCTGAATAGTGTCTGAAAATCATTCTTCTTGAGTGGAGTAATTGAAAGCAAAGCAAACTTTAAATAGTTCTGCTTTGTTTTGGTTCTTTACTAAGATGAAATTTTCTGCCATAGATAGCAATTTTCCTCTTTTTTTTTGCATAATATTTCACTGAGAACCCACTGGTATTTTTCCTATCCTTTTCTTTTTAAACAATCTCCTGCTCATTTTATGCTAAGACTTTCTGACAGCTGCTCTGGTTTCATGCTGTTGTTTGCAACAGACTTTCCAGTTGCCATCTCTGGTATCCATATGTGGTAACATTTACTGTTCAGATAATTCTTTGATTTTTTTTATTTTGGTTATTTTTTTGATAGTGGGGATTGAACTCGGGTCCTTGAGCTTGCTCAGCAGGAGGCGAAACCACTGAGCTAAATCCCCGGGCCTGTTCAGATGATTCTTAATGTTTTAATGTACTGTAATCATTTGTCATGGAAGCACAGAAAATTGACTCTTTTTTTTTTTGAAGTGACTCTTAGTGCTCTCACTTCTGTTGAGGTGTGTTTGCTTTCAGAGTCTCTGGAAAACTTATCATACTTACCTTGTTAGCAAAGCATTCTGAAATCTGATTCTACAAAGTCTCGGATATATATGTGACTAAGCCCTTTCTTGCTTTCTCTGGACCTCGGATAACAGTGTCGCCATTCTGTAGCGTATCGTGGCTGGCTGGCTCGGTGCCACCTGGGAGATATGTCCAGATTCAATGTATCTCTCCTGAAATAGTCAGCTCCATCATGTGTTTCCTTTGCAGCCCCCTTAGTCTAAAGCCTATTCACCCAGTCTGTTATGAATAATTCTTTTAAAATATGAAGGGTAGAGCACAATATTAAAAGTAAGAAGTTGCTAAGACTTGTAGAATAGCTATGATACTGTAATGAGATATTTTTTACATAGTGCAGATTTGGTAACCTTCAGATTGTTTCCAAATCATCATTTAGTTCTGCTATTTCTGGAGTAAGTCTTGTAAAAAGGGTGATTTCTTATAAGTGTTCATTATAAATATTAATTTTCCCCTGTTACAAAGCAGAGACTAAATTTAAGATATTCAAAGCAAAATCAGAAGAGTGAAAGAAGGAAAATTTTGTGCTTCTAATAAAAGATAATGACAGAAAAGCTCTAAATTTGGCTAGCTGGGCCTGGGGATGTAGCTCACTGGTAGAATGCTTGTCTAGCATGCCCAAAGCCCTGGATTTGATCCCTGACACAAGAAAAAAAATTAAAATTAAAAATTGCCTAGGTAAATTAGGGAAACAATTCCTTTTACAATAGCATGCAAAAAAAAAAAAAAAAAA
>NW_004624761.1:19389216-19404952 GCF_000247695.1 Heterocephalus glaber
GGGGGGGGGTGCTTTTGGCACCCAGGCAGCTCACTTTCCCTAGGGAGCTTCCTTCCGGGTGCTGGGACCGGCTGAGCTTCCCTGCCCTAGGAGCCTGGGATGGAGGTGGGGAGCTTCCTTCTGGGTTCTGGGAAGGCTGAGCTTCTCTGCCCTCTGGGCCAGGAGTGGCGGGACTCAGTACCGTGGTCTGGTGGTCCGGTGTCCTCTGTGTCTTTGTAGTGTGGAACCAGAACCTGGTGGCTGTACAGAGGAGCAGGGGGTGGGGGCTGGATGTGTATTCTTGAAGGTCTAAGAAGGACAAGATCTAAGCCTCTTAATTATTTTAAATTAGCAACTATTCAACAGGAGGAAAAAGAAAACCCTTCTGCCTTTTTAGATGGCCTTCAAGAGGCATTGATAAAACATATATCCTTAGCTCCTGAATTGACAGAAGGACAGATTATTTTTAAGGATAAGTTTATTACACGGTCAGCTCCAGATATTAGGAAAAAATGACAAAAGATGGCTTTTTCTCCAGACAACTCACTTAATACTTTATTAAAAATTGCTTCTTCTGTATTTTACAATTGAGAGTAGGAGGAGACCAGGGAAAGAAATCAGAGGAACCGAGAGAAGGCGGCAGCCTTAGCCACAGCTCTAAGAGAAATAGATTCTAGGTCAATTCTTGGGGCCCCAAGAAGACCTGGATGACTGAACCTGCTGCTACCACTGCAAAAAACCAGGCCATCTCAAGGACTGCAACAAGAGGCCCCCTGAACCATGCCCTGACTGTAAAGGTGACCACTGGAGGTTGGCCTGCCTTCTGAGGCAAAGGTGCCAGAGTTCAAACCCATCCTTCCAGTTGGTCCAACAAGACTGAAGGGCCCCAGGTCACTCTCTGCCTTCTCTCTCTGGCCAGACTGTCATCTCCATGGAAGAGGCCTGGGTAATCATGACTATAGAGGGAAAAGAAATAAGCCTATTGCTAGACAATGGCATTTCTCTCTCTCTGTTCTTGTCTTCAACCCTGGGCTTCCTTCCAGCCATCATACATCAGTAAAAGAAATCATTGGAGAGTAGGTAACTCACTATTTTACTCAACCCTTAGGTTGTAACTGAGATGGCTGTTCAAGATATTAAACAACAGGTTAAGGCCATGTCAGATTCTGAGATTCCCTGGGACTTCTTATCCTCCCTGTGAAAGGCTATTACTAGCTCTTCCTGGTGGAAACATTTGTTGGCTATACTCATACTATTCTTGTTGATTTTATTGTTTGCCCCATGTATACTTAACTGTCTTTCTGGCCTTGTCTCCTCCAGACTTAAAGCTATACGCCTACCCATGATGAAAATGTGTGATGCCTATTGAGGACCTTTAGATAGACCTTCTGAAGGGTATCCCTGATTGCCAACCAAAACTACAACCCCCTTCAGCCTGAAGTAGCTCAAGCGGTCATTGTCCCTGGCCCCTTACAGCATTTCGGGATACTTCTTCAGAGGGGGGAATATTATAGATAAATGAGCTAGGTAGAAATATTATATTCAGTCAGATAGGGTAAAGTCCTCAAGAAGGCCAGGACAAAGGTGAAACAAACAACAGCACCACATCAATTAGGCTTCCTGGCTGTATGCACAGAAAGGGACAGACCAACCTAAGCCAAGGGGATTTGCTGGAAGGTTACTGGGGGTTCTTGGTATTGTGGACACCTAAGTTAGTCATAAATATTACAGCCTTCTGCACAGAGGATAATTATGGCACAAGGCACATTCACTAAAGGTCAGAATTGTAAAAGGAGAGAAACTACACACCCTTGTGCATCTCCTGGGGATAAATAGCAGTGATTGACATTCTAAATAGGTATCAATCACCTGGGTGGGGCATCAAGGTTTTAACCCAGCCTCTCCAGGAAATATCCCTAACCCCCACCCTTACTGAAAATCCTTGTATGCTTGCTATGTGACTTGCTTCCCAATTGGACACCCTTACCTACATGACTATACTTGTAACTTTATTGGGTGTTCATGGCTGTGGCCCATGTTGTACCCACGTGGGTTTCACCCTATAAAATTCCTCTGTAAAGAGGGGTCCTTGGCTACTTACTCAGGACCCCTGCTGCCCCTCAGGAGCTTTCCTAGCAATAAATATCTTCCTACTTAAAAAAAAAAAACCACATGTATTTCATGCATATTTTTTTTCTTTCTTTTTGGTGGATATTAATGTCATTGGGATGGTAGCTTATGTAGCAAGAGACTTTTGGATACAAGTTAATAACATTTAGCTGTTTTATGGACATTTAGTTTTTACTGTTAGAATTAAATTAGCCTCAATAAGTAACTAAGTCTAGAATTTTGGTGTTATTTCATTTTGTTACAAATAATTGAGAATGTTCAATGTTTGAAATATTGCTTGTGAGTTAAGCAGAAGGATGAGTTTTTGTCACAACCAAAACTTAGTAGCTCTGGTTCAAGGATAAGAAGTTATTAAATAAGCATCTAATAAATTAATTTGAAATAAATTATTATTTGATTTCAGATGTCTTAAACAATAGAACCTCAAGTGAATATTGAAATTTCTTGAATGGCCACCTGCTCACTATAATAGATTAACAACAGAAAAGAACAAGTTAAATAGGGGAAAAGGAAAGAAAGAAGCCAGGAAGGAAGAAAGGAAGGGAAGGAAGAAAAGAGAAAGAAAAGAAAGAAAGAAAGAAAGAAAGAAAGAAAAGAAAGGGGAAAAGAGAAAGACAAAAAGAAAGAGAAGGAAGAGAAAAGCATGCTCTTTGACAATGCTATGTAATGAAAACCAATTCTGTAACATTATTTTATAATACCCATAAGATAGCACTTCCTGCTGTATATTATGATTATTTCTTTAATTATCCATCTTTATTCAGTGCTACAATTTGGGTAGGTAGGATTCATATCTTTCTTGCTTACTGCTGTAATCTCTAGCACAATGCTTGGCTTAAAAGAATTACTATATACCTATAACTGTTCAATGAATGATATCAGTTTTTTTGATAGCTCTGAAATTATGTTTCTTTAAAACAGAAAAAAATATTTGAGTCATTAGTAGGAAATTTGATGCATCTTGAGACCATAATGCTAAGTGAAATAAACCAGAGAATAAGATCAAATAGCGCATAATTTCTCTTACATGAGAAACCTAGTATATAAATAAAGAGTAAAATGGAAAAAGCACAGAATACATTCCTGTTTAAAGGATGGAATATGGGTCAAGTATTTAACAATATTAAAATCAGTTTGAGTCTCACTGTTGGCTGTCCTTCCTAATCCTCTTGATATCTCAGCCTTTTAGATATTTGCCATGATAATGACTAGAGGCTTGCCAAGGGAGAGAGAGCTCTTTAAAAAGACTGATTCCCAAGCCTCAGCCCTAGAGCTTCTGTCTCAATTGATATAGGGTAATCTCAAAAGCACTGGTATTTTGAAAACTCCCCAGATGATTCCATGTTCAACTTGGGTTGAAAAATAACTTTCTAGATAACCAAATCTATCTGCTTTGGTTGATTTAATCAGAAGCTCCCAAGTGGAGATAGTGGTAGCATGCCTGGCTCAGCATCCCATAGTATATGGAAATGTCCACATGAACGCTCTACCCCTTCCCAACACTAAAGTCTAACAAATGTCCACAGCTTTAGTCCTAGTCCACTCCAGAGGAGGACTGTGAAAGGAGGAAAGCATAAAGGAAGAGAAGAAAAATAGCTCTCAGTTGCATGATTAGAGTCTGCCATTAACAAATTTTTTTAAAACAACTTACACTGAGCCATCATTAAATAAATCCTTTTTGAGAACCTACTGCAGGGTTGGTAATAGACTCTGTGAATATAGCAGTGAACAAGACCCACAGTGCCCCTGTTTTCAGAGAACACTCTAGGGGGCAAGACCAAAAACAGACAAATAGATGCATCACTGCCATTTTTATCAAAGAATACTATAAGAATAAAATTGAAGTAGGGTCAAGAGTAGAGAGTGATGGGATAGAGTAAGAGTTAAGTTAAACTCTGAGGTGATGTTTAAGACTTGGATGAAGAGAAAGAGTAAAGGTGGGAACCGTGGGAGGGTTAGGGAAACAGCAAGGGAGAAATCCCTGAGTTGGAGATGCCCTTGGCATGTCCAAAGATAGAAAGAAAGTCCTTGTGACTGAAATAAAACTCATCACTTAGCATTTCAGAAGCCAGGGATAGGAGTCTAGAGTTTATCTCAAATGTGATATAAGATTCTTGGGGGATTATGAGTGGAGAGGGACTTATTTTAGAAAGATGACTCTGACAACTGTGAGGAAAATGACTAACAAGGGTTAGATTGGAGGCTATGACAGTGGTCCACATAGATTGAAGTAGCTCAGATTAGGATTGCAGTGGTAGAGGAAGTAGAAACAGTAAAATGCAGGATAATTTTGAGAGTGGTAGTGGAAAAGACTTGCTGATGCATGGAGCATTGGGTGTAAGAGAAAAAGAAAATTTGACTGGTCATTGGTAATTGTAAAATGAATTCTGAATGTAAAATGAATTCTGAATGTTTAGATTTGGCCAAATATCTGAACCCTCAGTAAATCTTGGCTATTATCATACATCCAAGGGAGTGGCTTGAATAGACAAGTGGGCAGAGCTGCTGATGTGTATCTGGGAGTCACCAGGGTATGGGTAAGATCATCAAGGGAATTATGTAATGAGAAGAGAAGGCTGAGAGTGGGATCCCAGGGCACTTCCACATTGACACTGAGTGCTGAGGAGGAGGACCCAGAAAAGAAGACAGAAAGGGAGTGCCTAGAGAATTGGCAGAAATTCTGTAGTATGGTAAGACCATAAGCCAAAAGAAAGCATTTTAAGGTGAGAATTGACTAAAATATTGCTGACAAGAGTTCAAGAGCAGTAGATCATGAGATTGACCATTGGAGGTTGTGGGGACTTCTTAGTGGTCTTGGCTTTTTTTCTCCTCCTCCTCCTCCTCCTCCTCCTTCTTCTTCTGTTTCTTCTTCTTTTTTTGGTATAAGAGGTGGAACTCAGGACCGTGCATTTGCAAGGCAGGCACAGCACCACTGAGCTAAATCCCTGGCTCCCTTCTTCTTTTTCACTTTTCCTCTTTTTTTCTTGGATTTTTATTATCTTTTAAATTCAGTTACAAAAATAACTACTCCGCCTCCCTTTAAATGTGAACAGGTTACATATTCAAGTCTAATCCCCATTCCTGAAGTGTGAGGTTTGATTTCCACAACAATAATACTTAGTTAAACACTCAGGCAGTTACATCAATACTTCTTATAGGAACATACAGCAGAGTAGGCATGGAAATAGCAATTGTTTACACAAATAAAATATTTTAAAAGCAACATGAAATTTAAAAGATTGAGTTGAAGATGCCATTTGCTCCTGAATTATGTCTTTCAGGAGAGAGAATGCTGCTGTGTGGAAAGTGGTGTTTGGCGTCAACAACCTGGACCATCCGTCTGTGTACATGCAGACGCGCCTTGTGAAAACCATCGTCCTGCATCCCCGCTACAGCCGCGCAGTGGTGGACTATGACATCAGCATAGTCGAGCTGAGTGAAGACATCAGTGAGACGAGCTACGTCCAGCCCATCTGCTTACCTCGCCCAGGGCAGTCTCTAGAACCAGACACGTACTGCTACATCACGGGCTGGGGTCACATGGGCAACAAGAGTAAGCCAGCATCCTCAGCAGCTGCCCTTCAACTTGTAACTGAAATTTTTGGCCGTAACTTCCCATTTTCATTTATGAAAATAGAGCCCCAAATAGTTATTGTTTGGTGTTATGTGTCGTACTCTCTCTTTCAAGCCAAATGTAGAGATCACTAATCCATCATGGCTTTCAAATCTACCAAACTCAGATGCAACCTTAACTTTTTTTTTTTTCAGGCTCCTTGTTCAGGGAGCCACTGCTGATGTTTTGAAGCTGCTAGGCAAAATGAGACCTGTCAGGCTTCCAAGCTTTTGACTGACTAACAATGTTTGGGGTTATCTGTAGGGAGAATGTCTCGGAGGCTCTATTGAGTGGGTAGAAAATCCCACTTCTACAGTCAAGTTGCATGGTCTCATTTCCAGTTTGACTAGAGTTAGGATTTGTCCTACCTACATCTGCAGCACAACCATTAAGTGCTTCTAGGAGCAATTTGATGGGCTCTGTTGAGGACTTGAACATATGAAATAAACTGAAATTAAGAATTTGTACTGCTTACCCTCCCTCCCTCCCCAGGAAACTTTCTTATTCTTTTTGACTTATTTAAAGTTTACAATGAGAATTGAGTCAAGGAGATATTTCTTTTAATGGAGTGCTGTCTATTCTGAAGTATATAGATCAAGTATAATGCCATGGCTCGCAAGAATTGTAATGCATCTGTTCTTGGCCTTAGGGACTATCAGTGTGAAGGAATATTTTTTTCTTCAAATTTAATCAGATATGTTCTGAGCTAAGCTTTTTTTGATATGACTAATTATTGATATAAAGGAAGTCAATAGACAGTCAATGACTTTTTCAGAAGGTCCCATGTGAGAATTTTGAAGGCAATGTTAAACATATGATACTACCATCCCTGCACATCTTGGGTTTTTAAAAGCTATGATTAGTTCTGTAACATAAGATCAGAATATACTTTATGTTTTCTCTTCTTGTTTTCTTCCCACAATCTCCACGTAAAAGTCAGAGCAGTACATTGTGACATAGGGCACACACCACAGATGGGACATAGCACGAAGAGCAAAAGTCCTAGTTCATTCAGGAAGGTGATTGGCCCCAACATCATTATTTACTAGTTTGCTACAAAGTGAAAAAATAATAGCAACCATCTAACTCATGGGATTGTTATAAAGATTAAAAACAATAAGACCCAGATGATAGTGAATATAGGTGCCTGGCCTACCACTAGTACTCAATGATTATTGGCTATTGTTCTTATTATTATTCTTTGGCAACTCATGACACACTCACTGTCTGCATCTCATTGATTTTTCAAAAACTGATTTTTTCTGGCAAGAAAGTACATATATATTGCTTCCCATCACTGTTCAAAAGAGTTATGTGTCTAATTTTGTAACATTGGTCACACAGCAAAAGATTCATTCTGTTTTGTTTCACAAAGTCCACTGTCTGAAAGAACTTTCAAGCAAGATGAAGTTCACATATTCTATCAACACCAAGGGCTAGCTTTGTCTTTTTGACATCTCTCTGTCATATCCTCTAGGATTAAAGTTTCTTACATCAAATAATGGCCACTGGAATGCTTAGTGAGATGAGTTCTCTTCACCACATTTAGGGCAAGCCCTACCCCATTAGACTGAACAGATCTCTGCTTTTCCGGAGCAGGATTGACATGCTGAGCTGGCAGCCACCTGTTGGGAGCAGAGCCTGGCTTGGTTTTTCTCTTTTCATTAAAGTAGCTGTTGTTTTTGCCATAGCACATGAGAAGGAAAAACCATAAGCCAAGTTATTTAACCAGTCTCTCCCTCAATTTCCTCATTAACAAAATAGACATCATGAGATGAATACTATGAATATTTTTCATTAGAAATTTCAATTCCAAACAAACCTTATCTTTAGCATGACATTTCAAGTGAAGGTTATGGCTCTCTTGGTATAATCATGTTCCTATGATATTGTTCACTTCACATTTGGGTAGCCTGACTTTTGAATCTTTTACCATCTTATGTAATTTTATTTCTTCTCTTTTAAATTCAGTGCCTTTTAAGCTGCAAGAAGGAGAGGTCCGCATTATTTCTCTGGAACAGTGCCAGTCTTACTTTGACATGAAGACCATCACCACCAGGATGATATGTGCTGGCTATGAGTCTGGGACAGTTGACTCATGCATGGTAAATTGCTTTCTGGTTACCCACAAGATTCAGTGCAGCGATAACATGGAAACTCATTATTATTCATGGGTGGCCTTTAGAAACATCTTTGAAAGTTGTCACCAAATGTTTAGTTGTTTGTGATTTGTCTTGCTTCAGCCAATACCTAAGCAATCCCCTGTAAGTATCCATCTCTGGTTCATTCAGATTGCCTTCAACTTTCTCATCTCTCCATGGGAAATGGCAACCTTCATTAGCAACACGAGGAAAAAGAATTTTGAAGTCTATCATATTTGACCATTTTAGTGGGTAAGACAAACAAGAAAAGAGGAGGAAGTGATATCTATAGCTCCAACCTGGCTGCCTTAGGAAACAGGGCAGCCACCAGAGGACATTGCCAGCTTTTAGGGTGATGTCATGAGGGCAAACACCAATGCCTCAATTTCCAGGGTGTGGGACAGGACTGGCTGTGTCTCAGGATGACCAAAGTGGTATTGTGTGGGCCTTCCAGTCCTCATGTGATTTCCAGCATGTCCTCAGATGTCACTGACACTGAACTTCCTAGAAGTTGCTGGCTACAAGTATTCAGAGCAGGCAGACCTAGCAATACAGGGAAGCATTTTTTATTTTTACTTCAACATTCTTTGACTGTTACACTTCGCTGGCTCACAAGGAAGCTTGGACATGTCCAAGAGCTCAAAGAGGTTGTAACAGAGTAGAGAAAGTTGGTTGCCCACTACACTGTTACAAAGCACCTTCATTATTTTGCTGCTTTGAGTACATCAGGTTGCTCTCCACGCTTATGTATCAAAGAAGAGATACAACAATACTATTATCACTGATCCAACTGTAATTAAATGACATTTCTGATGGTTCATTTTAGAACAGGAAATTAGAGGATTTCTAGTGGTGATTCCTTAGGTAGTTGTCATAGATGCAGGAAGCAGATGATTCCCTTATAAATTCTCTGAGGCCACCTTCCCCTCTGCCACATGGCCACGAGTCATCCAGCTGAGATTGGCAGTGGCTACCAAGTCCTTTCCTTCTGTATAAAAGGCCTAGGTTTGATTTCCAAAGCCAAAGAATAATTTTTATTTTTGTAATGCTGGATATCAAACCCAGAGCCTTGTGCAGGCCAGGCAAGCACTGTATAGGATGTAGGAGTTGGGGCACAAGATTTGCAGCTTGAAAAATCTGGGTTGAATCCCATCTCTCCAGTTAAGAACAATGCAATCTGAGGGCATTCTCTAGCCATTTTATTCCCTGGGGTAAAATGTGGGTATTTTGAGGGTTTACTCAGTTACTATTAAGTGAAAACTCCTGTCATATATCTGAATGGAATGCCTGTCAAATACTTAGATTCTCAGTAAATAGTAATTATATTAATATTAAGTCTATTAGTTTAGTGCTTATTCTGAGTAACTCATTTCATTGACACAATCATCCTGTCCCATGTAGCAGTATCATCATTTTCCCTAAACAAATTAAGAAAAAAAGAGACCAGAGAGGTTAAATAGTTTGCCCCAGATCACCCAACATGAAGACGGGAAAGGGAGGCTATGAACCCAGGCAGTCTCACTTCGGGACTCAGCTACAGTGCTCAGCTACAGTGATATCTTAGCAACAATAACTAATGCAAATATGTTTCTCCTTTCCCCCAACATGATTTGGAGGTCTACCAAGAACTAGCACCTCTGATACATGTTTGAGGTCATCCCTTGATAATTCCTAAAGAAGGGGAAGGGGAGTCTTTCTTTGAAACAGAATTGAAGATCCAAGCACAGACCCAGGCACAAGCATGTTTATATCATGATGCATAATAGGAACTAGGGCCTGCCAACCACTAGTAGAGGGAATTTAGCATAGTGAGTCTCTTAGATGTGTACCAGATGTCCTGTACCACAACCCCAGGTGGAAAACAAACAAAACAAAACAAAACAAAAGCTACCTTTTACTAGATGTGGAACATTTTTGTGTACCAAAACCCCTACTAAAGAACATACATTATCTTTCTTACTTGCCTTAATAGAGCACAGAAGAAAGCGTGGGTCCCTCTGTGAAGTCTATAAATCATGTGGGTCAATGCTGAAGCCAAACATAAACTTCCATCTAAAACTGAACCTTTCTTTTTCTTAGTACATGCTTGCACTACATAATGATCACATTAATCGTGGGGAGTTGGTACATGTACATAGCACATCTTTGGTGTTTTGTTTATTTTTTTAGTATATGTTTGCGATATATAATGATTACATTCTTTATGGGTAGTCATTACATGTACACAACACATCTTAATTCTTTTTATATCCCCTTCTCTTCCTCTTTTCTCCCTCCCCACATCTCTTCCATTTGCAAAAGATATATCTCATTGTTTCCAGTTATTTTTTATTTTTCCTCTTTATTTATACTTTGAGTTTCTCACTTGAAACCATAATGTGAAGTAAAATAAATCAGACACACATCATAATCATTTTTATTTCCTGTCGCTCACCTTCCCGCTTCCTCCATCTCTAGATCCCTTTTCCATTTGCCAAAGATCAAGCTCCCTGTTTCCTATTGCCTTATTTTGCTTTTTAAATTATTTATACTTTGGATTTCTCATATAAGAGAAGTCTTATGATATTGAATCTTGTGTCTTTGATTTATTTCGCTTAACATTATGGTCTCAAGGTGCATCCATTTTCCTACAAAGAGTAGTACTATCTTATGAGGAGGAGAAGGGGAAGCAAAAGGCAGACCACACCAGTGAGGTCTTTAACTGTGTTCTCCTTTCAGTTTGACTTGATCACTCTTTTAAAATATTTTGTTATTAGTACATGTTTGCAGTACATAATTATATTTATCAAGTGGAGTTGGAACATGTATGTAACACATCTCAATTCTTTTTTGTGCCCATCTCCTCCCATCAAGGGATAGATGATATGAAATAGGGAGATCTTTTTCAAATGGAAAGAGGAACAAGAGATGGAAGGAGGGTGGAGGGAAAAGGACTTTAAAAAGAGAATAAAGGGGCTGGAGATGTAGCTCAGTGGTTCCGGCACCTGCCTCACAAGTGGAAGGACCTGAATTCAATCCCTGGTACCAAAAAAAAAAAAAAAAAGAATAAAAAGAGTGGAAATAGAGCTTTTTCACATGGAAGAGGGACAAGAGTTGAACTGCTGACTCTTGACCTCTTTTTTTCTCACCTAAAATAACACTTGCGTGACTCACTAAGTCTCATTCAAAACTCACACATAAGGAAGGCATTTTGGTCCTCTCTACTGGCAGTGATCACATATTCCTCTGAAATCTCTTTGTGGTTCTTACATTTCCTATGAAGTTATGCTTGTTACCCAGATTATTGCTGGCTCTTGAACAAACATTGTGCCTTCCACATCTTTGTAGAGCCTAGCACAGAACTTTGCAGAGAGTAGATGCTAAGTAATTCTAATTTCTAATTTGGACATGAAGAGACACTGATATCTAAAATGTACCTCATTTTAATCATGCTCTTATAATAAATAGCTCAAATTAAAAAACTGAGCATCCTCTCTACATAAGAGGAGAGGAAAACACTTTTATGTGATATGTTAAAATTTTTTCCAGGAAAATTTATGTATTACAAACATATAGAAAAAAAAATGTAAAAAAAGAAAGAGAGATGATCCATTGCAATGATACTGTGTACACTGGCAGAAAATTATCCCCACAGGGAGCCCAGTGTCCATATGGACTATGTGTTCGGGGAATGGCAGCAATTTTTTCTGCTACCCCATATTTATTTTTCAAAACGTAGTAATAATCTGAAGCAGGTCACTGTCGTGGTTTTTCCTGATTTCCTGTGCTTCCTTACTCCTCCTTCTACCGGGCTTCCTGGCCAGTAATTGGATTCTGTAAAAGTATGTTTTGCTATGTTGGCATGGAAACAGGAGCATCAGGAATGATGCACTTCTGTTTGTCACAGCCTGAACAGAGCAGGGGCATCAGGAAAATCACTTCACTGTCAGGCAGTGCTTACTGCTGCTACCAAATAAGAAGGCCCATTGCAGTCAATATAGAGCAGTTCTCCCTTCTCCCATATTCACTTTCTATGGTTTTTGTTATGGTTTTGTTATAGTCATTTATGGTCCAAAATTATCAAATGAAAAATTCCAGAAATAAACAATTCGTAAGTATAAATAAATTAATTAATTCAGGCTCTCAGGCAGAAAGTGTTGTTTTTCTGCCCCTTACACAGTCAATGCTTAATGTTTAGGCTCAGGGCATTGCAAAGTTATGCAGGTGAAGGTCACCACTTCTACAAAAGCATGAAGCTTAATCAAAATTTCAGTTTTGTTTTCATAGCAATCATATTCACTAACATTCCCAAGAAGCAGGATAGCTTGGTAGTCATGGAGAAGATGTCTTCTTGTCAGAAAGCCTGAGTTCAAAGCCTGGCTTTGCTGGGGAGCAAGTTCTTTAACTTGTACTTCAGTTGCATTATCTCTAAAATGAACATAATAATAACAATCAATTTGTAGGTATTTTGAGAAGATTAAATTAGTTAATACATGGAAATATCAGTAAACATGATTCCTATTCTTTTCCAATATTACCAGGTAAGAAAACTGTAGATATTACAGGAGTAAAATCTTTCCATTTTGGGTATTTTCTACAGTTATGGAAGGAGTAGGGAGGGAGGAGAGGGGCAGAGGATGAAAAACAAAAACAAAATAGAGAAAGAAAAGAGTTAAGATGTGTTATATACATGTTCCAACTCCCCACAATAATTATAATCATTATGTACTTCAAACATGTACTAATCAGAAACAATAAAAAAGACAAATGAGGGCCGGGGATCTAGCTCAGCGGTTTCACCACCTGCCTCGCAAGTGCAAGGTCCCAAGTTTGATCCCCGGTACCAAAAAAAAAAAGACAAATGAAAGTTAGTCAATGAGCTTGATTATGAGGTAATCAGTTCTGATACATAAGATTTTATTAAAATTTATGACATACTTTGGTAAGTAGGAAATGATTTAAAACGTCTTCTGATTTCCTAGAAAGAATAAAATCTTTTCCCAAGCCACCCTCCTCATTTCAAAGATCAGAATTTATAATGTTCATTTGAAAGTACCATTTATAGAATAGAAAGTAAATTTTCTCCACAGGCTGACGATAAAAATTTCGTTGAAACTTTCCAAGAGATTGGTTAATCTGGTTTGGCTTTCTTGTACCCTCTGGACCACATGGTGCTGCAGGGCTCTGAAATCCCAGTGACTAATGTCTGTTGCTACTCATCGCAGGGTGACAGCGGTGGACCTCTTGTTTGCGAGCAGCCTGGAGGACAGTGGACATTGTTTGGTTTAACTTCATGGGGCTCAATTTGCTTTTCCAAAGTTCTGGGTCCTGGAGTGTATAGCAACGTGTCATATTTCATTGGATGGATTGAGAAGCAAATATATATCCAGAGCTTCCTTCTAAGGGAGCCCAAGGGGGATCAGAGCCCTGTGTCAGCAACACACAGAGAGAAAGGCCTTGCCTGAGAAGAGCTCCCTGCGGAGGGCTGGACAGAGCTACTTTGCGCGAACAAGGAGCTCCATGTGCACTGAGAATTTTAATGTTTGCTTTAGACCAATTTTATTAGACTGTTTTCCCCCCAACTTTTGGCCTAATTTAAAATTTGATGAAAAGCTTTAAAAAGAAAAGCAAGAAGGGTTTTGCCAGGTCTAACCTTGAGTGTAGTATGAAAGTACGTAGCAACTCTGAAGAGAGATTTAAAATATGCAGCCCTCCAGTTCAACAGGTTACAAAAAGTTCCCCTTGGTTCTGTCTCCAAAAGGACATAAATTCAGACTGATTGAACTCCAGTTTCTGTTTCTCAAGCACAGTATTTTAGGTGAAAATCTCACTATTAACAGTGGAGACTGGGTCTTGATTTACTAAAAGCCAAAATAATTTATGAGTTTACTTACTCTTCTGAAGTTTGCATAATTCAGAGAATTAATGAAAGAGAGTGGTTAAAAACAACAGCATCCATTTAGGTTGCTGAAATCATAACACAAATGCAAAGTTCTCTAGCCATCAAGATTGACACCTGGAATATCAGTTCTGTCCATTCTGGACTCAAGTCAAGTTTGTGATTTTACAGGAAAGCTCTACTGCTCTTTCCTCATTTCTGGAGCTTTCTAGTACATATCAGCCAATTGAGATTTCTACAACTAAATCAATAGTCATGGGAAATATATGTTCTGCCTATGTTAAAATGAAACGGAGCTGAAAGTTTACCAAAGGACATTGGAGAAATATAATTAAAAAAAAATTACAATGTACCCCACACCAAATTAAATATGAAAATTTTGTTTTCCTGTGTTCATTCATACCAGTAAAGCCACAGAAATGTATTTCAAAGCACAGTGAGACATTGCACAGAATAAAACATTTTGTAATTTTCCCTAACTATGTCTAACATCTGGTGTTGCCATTTCTCCTCATTGATAATTAAAAACAAAATCTGAAAGTTATAAGCACTAGGCCACTTTACATAAATCAATTTCTGGAGCAATTAGTGGTTAAAAGTCTTTTTTTCTCCACTAAAAACTTCAAGGCACAAATCTTCATACGTACTAATTTAATTAGACATTCATTTTGCAACATGCCTTTTTTTTCCTGTTTTTTGTACTGGGATTGAACTTGGGACCTTGTGCTTATGAGGCAAGCAGTGGAACCACTGAGCTAAATTCCCTGCAACATGCCTTTGGAACATGTAGAATTTGTTACTAACCTCCACCAGCAACCTGGACTGCCTCAGCAATCCAAATAAAGACTACCTGCGATTTTATACATGAATTTTTTGTATACAAATTTTGTATACAACTTTTCTATATTTGAAATTCAAAAAGTTGTTTTGACACTTACTTTCCACGTTACTCATCTTCTGTCCTATAAGCCTAGAGAGAATGGAAATCTCACCATTGAATTGTGGTCACAGCTGTGTGAAAGTTGAAGAACATGTCAGTTTTGTTATAGTAGTAGGTACCTGCTTAATGTAACAACTTTTATTAGACTTGCTCAACTTGTGTTCATTGAAATGTACATATTGTACTTATTTTAAGTAATTCTGAATTCAAATAAAGTGGTATTATCTTTTTGTATGAATATGGAATCTAGAGAGCAAGTCCCAAGAAATTGTTCATTCCTTTGTCATAGCATGCTGATACCCACTTGTCTCATATCTTTACTCTCACCGGTATCTGTTCTTTTAGACAACCAGTGGCTCCTTTACTAGTCTGAAATTAGAAGTTATTAACAGATTCAAATTAATCATTGTCCAATGAGAACGTCAGCTCTGGTAAGAGGACATGGATCTTCAATATCTAGAGAATCTGATCCAATTCTTTTATAAATGTTTTTGGGACGTAATAAAATTATGTCCCCAAATGTATATTATTAATCCTTTTTAGCTAGTAGGAGCAATGATATTAAGCTTCATCACCCAAAATTTGGTGAAATATGCAATAGATCACACTGGCTTGGGTAACTGTGTAAATGAATTATTTTCTTATAAATGTGACCCTTTAAAGCTTGAAGGCAAATCCAAAACCTCTTCAGCCTAGAAGGCAGATGTGTTTCAGAATTCAGAATTCTCTGAATTAAAAAAATACCGTTTAATACCTGGTAATAATACATTAACATTTTTGTTCCAAAATATAAAAATAATTACATTAAGTATATAAATAGCCTCACAGTTGTTCAGGGCATTCAGAGTTTTGAGGATTTTGAAATTGTAGGCAAAAGATTGTAGCCCATAACAAGAAACTCAAATATTTTCCTCTATTCATATGTAGACATAATTCATGTCTTAAAAATTGACCTTTTGCTTATTCATTTGGGCTTATTCTTTTAATCTTTAGAATATAATCTTTTATTTTTTTTAAATTTTCTTTACCCCCATTAAGTTTATTGGTACATTTTA
>NW_004624761.1:19407953-19438949 GCF_000247695.1 Heterocephalus glaber
GCTTCTGGTGCCCATGCGGCTCACCTTCTCTGCCCTAGGAGCTTGGGATGGCAGCATATAATCTTTTATTTACAGGGAATTATACCTCTAAATTTTTATTTATCGGGACATGATGATCTCAGAGAATACATTCCAGCTGCTATAAGGATAACACATGATATGACGTCAATGATTTTTCTATATTAAAAAAGGCCAAAATAATATTCTGTAAATGCTGTGCTTCACTACTTTTCCTTCTAAATTCTGGGACCACTTACAATTGGATTCAGTCCGTATTTACAGGAGTGATGACAACTTTTCAGTCCACACTATTTATTAAATAGTTTATTAAAAAAAATCTTAAGGAAGCAAAAGGTACTTCCATTAGCCATGTGGGATTTTAAAAATTCTAAAAATCAGTCAGTATAAAAGATGATTTTCAGTAATAATACAAGAGTATAAAAACAACATTGGACCAGGATAGTAGGCAGCAGGTTCAAGATTAAACCCTGAGAATAACTGTTAATAGGAACGAGACCCTCATGCAGACACTGGACATGAGCATGGTGTTTCAGGAATGGGATTCTCCATGACTGGTGAATGGTAACAACTTTCTGATAGAATTTTTAAAAACTTCAACACGAGTATTTGATTTTATTATAGCATGTGGCTTTACTTGGTATAGAATAGTTTTTGGTCCCAACCAAAGCCAGCATATATGATTTGTAACAGCTGTAAACTTGTTATAGACATTCCTGTCAAATACACTAAAAAACAAGTTTTTCTAAGAACATCAAGAAAATCCCCCTGAGAAAAATCTGTATTACTTTCAATCCATATTTCACTTTTTCAAAGGCTACAACACCAGAAAAGTTATTGGGTATTGCAAAGACTAGGAAACCCTTAAGTAGTCTCTGGAAGATTGCTTTGAAGTTGTCTCATTTTCAGGTGGCTATTGTTTGTTGAAGCATTCAGGAAATTGCCTAATGAATGGGGTGGTAGGCTCAGCTGATTCTGTCTGCCTTCCCTATGGCTTCTGTTTCCCAACTGACCGCATCTGCACAGAGGGAGACCTCATGACGCCTCTTCTCTTAAACAACAGATGAGAGAGAAACAATCCCGGGTACCTGAGGGAGCAGAAGCATCCCTTCGCCCCTCCCTTCCTAAGGCTCCACTTCAGGAAAACACTGGAATGAACAGAGGTATGCTTAAGATCTTCAGTCAGGAGACCAAAGGTATCTTTCCAGAGGAAATAAAAAGCTATTGATAATCACTAACTACATTTGAAAGAGTTCACTCATTACCATATTTTACCACTGTTGTTGAAGAGGCTCTTTGGAATTCACCTGTAAATTAACCATTTATAAGATATATTCATATGGAAATTTTCTTTTAGTCCTAATTTCTCAATCTAGTTTTTTCTTAATTAAAACATTTATTTGTTTGTTTTTGAGACAGCACCTTGTTATGCAGCCCAAACTGGCCTCAAACTCATGGTCTTCCTGCTTCAGCCTCCTGAGCCCTGAGATTACAGGTGTGCTAATTTTTAAAAATTCAAACTGGAACCTGCTTTCTTAAAGTACTTCCCAAGAATATGAGAGCTCCCAGTAAAATAAATAAATCTCAAATGAATCCCTGTGATAATGTTTGCATTTCTAAGTCAACTAAAATGCTTTTATAAAATCCAAAAATGTTTCATAACAGCATTTGATTCTGATTCAAATATCTGACTTTTCTCACTCTATTTAGGTCAAATCTCATTCTTCTTTTACAACCGTACATACAAACATACAGTAATGGTCATTATGTCAGCTTCGCAAGCCTAGTAAGATGCTCATACACCTTAAGGAAAAATGTAAGTCATCTTTGCTTGATAGAGGTGCTTCTTCAAAATCCTTCTGAACTTGAAAGAACAGTTGCATCTCAACAGGGGAATGAATAGTCTGCCTTCTTCACATTTTAGGGTCCAGTCACGTCTGAGACCTCAGCTGCAGAGTAGTGTAGGTCTAAAGCAGTTTCACATAGAGGCAAGTCTCCTTGCTTAGCAGCACAGGAAGTTGCTGACTTCATTGCATGAGCAGAAGGTCCAGACACAGATCTTCTTCCTGATTTGCCAGTGGATTGGTCGGCATACTTGGATGTCACTTGGTTCTTCCTTCTAGCCCCTCTCCACTTCTTAAGAGCTTCAGCCCTTTCCTCTGTTGTCAGTCTGTCCAAGTGCTTAGCTCTCAGAATTAGAGATGGAAACAGGGATCCTTGAAGAACTCGATATGTAAACCTAGGTTACAGAAAACATCACAAAATTAAATTTAGCTCAATGCACAATAGGATCCACAAAAATATCAGTTAGGAAAAGTGAAAGAATGGAGTGGCCACTTGGCTCCTGATGTCAAGGAATAGGGTCAGTGAACTATAAAATGCAGATAAAAATAGTATTAAATAAATATTTGTAAAGCACTTGTGCCCTATAAGTTCTTGGTAAATAAAAATAGTCTGTAAAAGGAGAGGTATCAATAGTTGCTACATTATAGGCTTAATGTTTGGTTAAATGAGATAAAACCCAGAAATCAAGCAGAGTGTTGACACTTAACAAGAATTCAGAAAGTGCTTGCATTAGTTTCTCTGGCTACTGTAACAAGTTACCTCAATACTGCTTCTTTTAGGACAAGCTGGTAGTTTTTCTACCCATATAACATTCTCAAAAAGTTCATGAGACCCCTATGAATGTCATGAGCTTTAATCCATTAGTTATGAGGGCCACCCACAGATTTTTCCCCAGTGCTGCTGAAACAGTTAAGGGAACCCACGAGTCACACACCTAATTTTCTAACACTTTGCAAAAATGCTGTCCATCTATACTTGTGGCCTTCTCCAGAACACATTCTTATCAATCTCCTAAATTGAGCAACTTTTACAATCTGGATAGGCTGAGAATTTCCTAAAGCTAATTTTGTTTAGCCTAAGAATTCTCTCAATTGGTTTCCCTTCACATTTTATTATAAGCAATGAAAATAAACCATTCTACACTTTTAACACTTTGCTTAGAAACCACCTCAGCCAAATATCTAGGTTAATTTGCTTACAATTCCTGCTTATATAACACTGTAGAACATAATCTGGCTCAGCTTTCTGTCACTATATTTCAAAGATGCCCTTTCCTCAAATTTCCAACACATAGTCTTCATTTTTTTCTGAGTTCTCACCCACAGTGCCTTTAACAGTCATATTTCTAGCAACATTCTATTTATGACATATATATTCCCTAAGATGAAATCGGCTTTCTCTACTGTGCTCCCCACTTTGCTGTGTATAAAGTCTCAACTTCTACCAGCAGTCTGATAAAGGAGGTCTAGGATTTTCCTATCATGTGTATCAAAACTCTTCCAGCTTCTGCCCACTATCCAACTTTAAAAGCCATTTCCACAATTATCTTCTCTAGCAGCGTTCAGATTCTCTATCATTTTTCTATGGCTGCTGAAACAAATCAGGAGCTTGGTAAGCGTAGAACAACAAAAACATACTCTTTCACAGTTGTGGAGGCCAAGAATTCGGAAGGCAGTTTCACAGGCTGAAATGTGATAGGTCTCCCACCACCTCAGCAGCTATTATGTATAGTAGCTGCCCTCTTCCTATGGTGCCTTGCCCCCTCCCCTGTGTGATGTCATGCCAAGATGGTTGCTCCCACCAAAGAATAAACCCTTCTTCCCAGCATGCCCCTGTTCCCACCTAGAAAGTAACCTAATACTCGCTCACCTCCTACCACCTAGTGACATCATGAGCTCCTCCATTCCCTAGTCACTACCTCACTCAACCCCACCTCTGCCCCTACAAACCCCACCCCAGTCTCTATAAAAGACTCTCCCTGCCCCAGCCATATTGCTTTGTCTCTCCTTTGTTCAGAGACAGCCCGGCAGATCTATTCCCCTAATAAAGGCTTGTTGTGGCCTGGTCTGGTCTTGGTCTTCGGCCCTTTTACCTGACAAAATGAAAGTGTCAGAAAGCTCAGTCTCTCTCTCTGGAAGCCCAAGGAGACAGCCCAGTCCTTGCTTCTTCCAGGAATAGTGCTTTTTCTTCCCGTGTCAAATCTTCCTTTTCCCTCATAAGGACACTTGGGATTGTATTTAGGAACCAGCTGGATAATTGAGGGTAATGAACTTGCCTCAAGATCTACAATTTAATCACATCTGCAAAAATCCCTTTTTTGTCACAGAAGATAAAATTCACAGGTTATACAGATTAGGGCACACGTATCTTTTAGAGAGAGGGTCACTTATCAGCCTACCTTGGCAATATTAGAAGAAATAGGCTGCTGATGGTCAAATTTTTTTAAAGATATAAATTTCAAGTAATTATTTCTTCAGAAATTCTACAAAAATACACGCCGATTTTTAATTTGACAACAGGTAATAGCAAGGAGCGAAACAGAGGCATCTCAGTGTAATGGTGGTGTTGCTAAGTATACAACCGCAGCCATCACAGAGTGACTCAGATGGATTTTCTTACACATTTCTAGAAAAGACATGCACTAGCATCAAAGGTTTTGTACTCATTGTACTTTCTGATCCTGTTACAAACTGAGGTTGGCAAACTTTTTCTGTAAAGGGCCAGACAGTAATAACTTAGGTTTGGGAAGCCAGACAGTCTCTGTTGAAACTACATGACTCTGCTACTCTAGTGCAAAAGTGGCCACAGATGATATGTAAAATCAATGAGCATGGCTATGCTAATAAAACTTTATTTACAAATACAAGTAACACACCAGATTTGGCCTGTGAGCTACAGTTTGTCAACTCTTATTAGAGAATAAGATGAACTCTCCATTTTGATTCTTATATCATGCTGTGAAAAGGTAATAACAATTTTACAGTGTTTTCAGCTAAACACATTTTATAAAACTATAGAGAGGAAAAGCTCTGTGTTCAAGATTCTATATGTTAAAAATTCACACTTTCTTAGTCATTTCCATCCCATATAATATTAGAAATCAGATTAAACTAAAGAGGGGAGAATAACTGTGTCAGCCATGGAAGGAAGCTTTAAGGTATTCAGTGTTTCCAGGTAGTAGGACAGATTGCTGCTTGTAATTTAGCATCTATTCTCCCCTTCTTCCTTTTAGAAACCTCCAGATTTTAGCCACTCAGCATTTATGTACTTAAGTTCTGAGTCATACCATTTCCAAAAGAGAAAAAAAAAAGATAATCTGCTCTCTATGTTCTCTTTCCCCTTCCTGTGGGCAGGGGTGTACTAATGAGGAACCATCTTCAACAATGCAGATGAATTCTGCTAAGGTTTGAATGCTTGTCCCCTCTACAGCTCATCTTGAAGTTTAATTGCCATTATAACAGTATTAAGAGGTGGGAGCTTTATGAGGTGATTAGGCCATGACTGGGTTGCCCTTCTACTTTCTACCATGGATATGTAAATTTAAGAGGGCTTCTTGGAATGAGAATCACTAAGCCTATTGATGCCTTGATCTTCAACTTTCCAGACTCCGGAACTGGAAGCCAATACATTTCTGTTTGTAAGTTACCTGGACTGTGACACTCTGTTGTACAATAAAAGACACACCAAGATAAGGATTTAGTAGATGACCTGGCAAAAAGATAGAGAACGGCATCTAGGTCCTTGGATGATTTTATGAAACAAAGTTTCCCTATCTCTGTGAACTGTCAAAAGATTAGAATTTTTCATAAGAGCGATACAGACCTTCTAGTTTGTTTAAGTCTCTCTCTTTCTTCCCTCTCTGGTGAAAGAGTTAAAACCCATATTTTACTCAGTACAAAGACTGACTTGCCCACTAGGAAACAGTAGTCTGCCATCCCTTCCTAGTGTTTCTTCAAGGACTCTATACCTATGATTTCACTTGCTGTCTTGAGGACAAAATAAATACCATACCTGGGCAGAAGGGCAATACAGGTTGTGAGGGTACACACTAAGTAGAACACTGGATCCAGCATGTGCTCTTGCATAATCCAGTAGGGGTTGGATGGAGGATTGCATGTTACACACATGGCTCCAAAGGCCAAGGCAAAGAAAAAATAAGACAAGATGCTGCCAACAATCACTAGCATGTGGATCCATGTCTGCAAGACAAGAAAGGCAGGGAAATGAGCACTCAGTGATGGGGTACTGTAGCCAACAAAACCTGCTCCATTGAAGAGGCAACACATCCAAGCCCTTAGCAAACTGAACAACAAACTTCAGGAAGCAAAACACAGAAGAAATAAGAGAAAGGATCTTGGACAAATAGCTTATGGTACTGTTCGAATTCTGTGAAACTAAATCAAGGGACAAAAAGTAATCCTGTTGACAGCTTATCCTGTATTGTCCATGAACCAGGAGGTATTCAGATTTACTTTATAATTTTATTTATATAGCCATTCATTAGTCTGTTTCTTCATTAAGTTGATAACCCCATCCAGTGATCTTCAAAAATTGAGCCATTCACACACATGTTAGACTTCAGGGTTGCTCACCAATAATCTCATTCCTCTCCCTTATTTAGCTTTTGAATGGCTCACACCTCATTACTCCCTTGGAGTTAAGCATAGCCCTGTGATGGGCTGTGACCAGTGAAATGAGTGTAGGAAGGAATAGGCAGTTTCCCCCGCTATCTCCTTTCTTTCCATGCATATCAAGAAGTTGCAGGAAGTATGGCTACAAGACACAGCTGGGTCACTGAGCCACCCTTCAGAGGATAATTGCTTCTAGAGCTATCTGGACCATCAGTCAACTTTATATGAACAAAAAATAAATCATTCTGTGTCATACTATAATCTGGTCACTTACATACCCACATGCAGCTTGCAACATTATTTTTCTTAAAACTAGCTCACTAATTCAAGTAGCACAATTTAGAAAGAGAAAGAGATCAGCACAATAAATATATTTCCATTTTCTGTCATGATAATGCTGAGTTTGGGGATTGATCTGTCTTTGTTATAAAGAGAAATTAGTGAAAGTTGTGATAAAACATAACAGCATCAAACAGACTTCCTGTTTTACATAATCAGAAGTATGAAAAGATGATCAGCTTCATGTTATGTAGTACTCATTTTCATTGCAGCATGCAATAGCACCTAAAATCACAGTGTATACTACTAGTGGCTTACGTGACACTTTTTAGGGAAATGCTGCCTTTATTAATCTTTTTTATTTTGGGAGCTACAATTTTTAAACAAGATCCAATCTTCTCCTTTTTCATCATAATCTTGCAAAGTACTTCCCCAAAGTAGATGTCTTCACAAGAATCTCAAAGACTGCTCATTTTTTGGTAAAATGATACAAAGTGTTCAGAAAATATTTGCTAACTCCTTAAGACCACCATGCCTCTAGAACTATGATCTCTTTCCTTTTTTCTCAAATGTCCTTCCATTTATCTGAGTCCTATGGCTCCAACTATTTTGTTTTAAGATATGCTGTTGGCAAGAGAGAAAGTGACTTCAAAGGGTTTATGTACACATTTAAATGAATCAACATAAAAAAGTTACTGTCAAGAACAGTGGGTAAAAATAGCCTGGGAAGTGGGAGTGACCATGAAGCTGTGAGCAGGTACAGGAAGGGAATGAGTTTCACATGCTCAGCATGGCTGACTTTTACAGCCTAGAGCATCAGAGGCCAGGAGCTCTGGCCATGTGTCCTCTGGGATAAGAAAGGATTCTCCAGCAGTGGATCTTCTCTTGAGCTGTTGTGTTTTTCTAGTTTTCACTCCCCTTCTTCTTGGAGAGGGTGCGGAGTATTGTGCACAATCTTGAGAACATACCCCCTCCCCTATCCAAAGCCTAGACTGAGGTCAGGGCCATAGGATTTCATCACCAGGGACCAGGCTGGGAGCACAATGAGGCAATGAGTCCCAGCGGGGAGAAAGCTCACGGCTGGAGCCAAGTCAGACTGGAGTGGCCTCCTGACAACTCATCCATTTGTTTCTGCTCCCCAGCTCTCCAGAGACACTCTGGCTCTGTAGGAAATTTTTGTTTTGATTTGTTTAGTTTCATAATTTTTCTACTTGCTCAGGTTAGAATAGATTGTGGTTGCTTATAATGCATGAACACTGACTGGCAACACTGTATGTTTTAGCTCCTCTGGAACACTAATGTCAGAGCCTATGGCAGGTACATCCTTGGGTGTTAACTAAAAGTACCTCTCAATTGCTGAAAAACTGAATAGATATTAAAATAGGACCAAATATTTCAGTTCTAGAATTCCATTTAGCACCCAATCTGATATTTGCACATTTAATTTTGGGCTAATAAGATAGATGATTAGGTATAAGCAAAGCAAAGGATGCCAAAATTAAATATCCCATCATACTTTAAAAATTGCTAAAGATAACTTGATAATGTAATCTCATATATTTTATATCCTAACATCATTGGCCTATGTTCTGTTTGAAACCTTCATTACCATGATAGTAAATATACACCAAGCAGTAGTTAGTTATTTCTTTGTCCATTCAAATGTGTTTTGAATACCCAGTGTGTGTCAGTCTTGTCCTTGACACTAGTATACAGTGGTGAACAAAGTACACATGAACCTTATCCTCACAGAGATTATAATATGGTACACAAAACAAACAAGAATCAGATAATCACATAATTAAATGTCTACTTATACATTATTGTTAGAGCTATGGATAAAAGTAAGAATACAAAAGAACAGGTGATCAGGGTAGGGCTCGAGGAGAAAACCACATTTTTGTTTTCTTTTCCTTTTTTTTTTTTTCCTTTTTCTTTTTTTTGGTACTGGGGATCGAATTCAGAACCTTGCACTTTTGAGGAACGCACCAGAACCACTGAGCTAAATCCCCGGAGAAAACCACATTTTTTGTTGAAATTTAAAGTAACCTAAAATAACACTGAATTGGGTAAAATTCATGGATACAAGGGGGAACTAAATATTTTCATTAGAAGATACGCTATATGCCACAGCCTAGATGTGACAATAAGTTTAATTTATCTGAGTGTTTAAAAAAGGAATAATGTGATTCTAGCTTCCAAGTAAGTGGAAATGAGTTTGGAGACACAAGTAAGGGCATCACTGTATGAGGCCTTATAGGCTTCTTAGAGTTTCAGAGTTTATTCCAAATACAAGGGGAAATGACTGAAGGATTTTGCTTAAGGATAAACAACAAAAAAAAAAAAAAAAAAAAAAGAGGGAGAAAGAGGCATATAACCATCACTTACTAAAGTTAATGTACTAAGATTATGGCACAGCATTTTTTTTTAATTTTAGTTGAAAGGCATCAGTTTGGTCTTGAAAAATGCTGGCTGTAGAAGGATAATTATTTTCCCAGCTTGACTCACATCTCCATGGTTATCCACCATCGATACTAATAAGGAGAGCAGTCAGGGGCTTTCCACTGTCCCCGGGAATACCTCCACCTCAGCATAGTGGCACTCAGTGATCCCCACAAGCAGCATGAGTCAGCAATCTTCCAGAGTCAGAACTCTTCTCATCAATGCCTATCTTGTGGGCATGAAGGGTTTAGCAGGCTTATCACTAACAGGAGGCACTTCCTCATGCATACAGAGTTTCAGGCTATCTCGAAGGCATGAAAACTACTCACCAAACTTTTGCTTTCAATGATCAGATGGAGGAGGATGACAAACAGAGCAGCTGTGTTCAGGGGGTTTCCAAATGTGAAGACGTCAATGTCTGAGCCCTCGTAGGTCTACAAGGAGAGGATGACAAGAGGTGAATGGAGAATCTTGAACACTTAGTAGTATGAGTAAATCCCACTTTATCTCCCGCACAGCTAAGACTTGAGTTGCTTCCACAGTGTTCCTATTAGCTGGTCATTTAGGGTAAATAAATGTTTCTGGAAAAGACAGCCTGCCTCATATAGACAAGCCTTCCAATATTTGAACTTTCCATTGGAATTCCTCTTTATTATGAATAATAATTCATCTTTCTGGAAGCTTTTACTCATACTTCTAGCTTTTTAACAAATAAGAAATATCAAATTTGTTCCACTTAATAAATCTCAGAAGAAGCTATTATAGCTACTTTAAGGTTACACCTCTCCTAGGTAAATATTTTCTCCTCTCCTACCTATACATCTTCAAGTCTTTAAACCATCCCTCAAATGACACAATGCTCTAATCTTTTGCCATCCTCTGAATATACTTCAAGTTGTCTTTTCTATATTCTTCTTTGTGTGATTTTTTTTTTTTTTTTTTTTTTTTTTTTGGTACCAGGGATCAAACTTGGGTCTTTGCTCTTGCAAGGCAAGTGGCAGAACCATTAAGCCAAATCCCTGGCTATATTCTTCTGGAAGTGCAGCACAGCCAGAATATTCTAGTGAGGCTAATTCAAGTGACTTAAAATTGTTAACTTGGGCTGAAATTACTGTGATTTTTATTCTTAGCACTGTACTTCTGTTAACTACCATCCATGATCAAACAAGTGTTTTCTTCTGGGAAAATGTGTATGTGGAGAGGGAGATACACTGTTGCTTTGTACTTGATATTGGTCTAAATTTTGAAAATTAATTTTTATAAATTCTTTGCTTAGTTGTCCCATTCTTTGTCTATAAAACAGGTTTTTTTTCATAAACCCTGTAAAACAATAGTTTTCTAGAGACTACAAAGAGGAACTTAAATTTAATATCTGGATGTCATCTGGGTAGAATTAGTCCAACACTCACTAATAAAAGCTTTCATATTCTGACTTCATCTCTCTGATTTTCGACTAATTTAATTATATGGTCAGAGCTATAATTTTACTCAATTCATTGACAAAAATTATTAAGTAGCTCAGGGTTAAGAAGAAACCCAAAAGAGCTTAACTAGGTGTTAATTTAATCCATTATCTAACATATTTGGGGAGATGGTTATATTTTAGTCAATTAATAATCAATCTGACTATGTGAGAAATCTGCCCTCTGTAGGCTGGGATTGGAGGCAAAGTACAAAGAAGCTCCAATGATTCATTAATAACAAATACATTGCATGAGCAATGACTTACAAAGTAAGGCACAAAGAAGCAGATCAGGCTTTGATAAAATGCATCCAACAAGGTGATCCAGAAGGTGAGGGGTAAGTATGCCTGGAAGTCAAACACATATTGGGGAGGAATAACATTAATAAGGGTCAAAGCAAAGTCAAAAAACAAAACAAACCAGTACATATTTTTGCTTTTTTTGGGTACTGGAGATCGAACTTGGGACCTTGCTCTTGCAAGGCAGGCAGCAGCACCACTGAGCTAAATCACCGGCCCCATATTTTGGCTTTTTTGAGACACACTCTCTGCCTTCATTCTTTCACTCACAAAATAGGAGGGATTTGTCATCTGTGGTGGAAGAATGAGGGGAGCTGAGTGAGATGGGTTCACAATTGAATGTAGCAAAAAAAAAAGTTCTTAAAGGAACTCTTGTTCAACTCATTGTATCCATTTAAAATCTAACCTTATCGTTACATTAATCTTTTCTTTTCTTTTTCTTTTTGGTGTTGGGGATTGAGCCCAAGGCCTTACATGTGCTAAGCACATGCTCTAACACTGAGGTTTACAGCATCAGCCTCTTTTGGATCCATTTTAAATCTCCCTGAATTGGGGCCAATAGTAATTTTCGTTTCTTATGATCAGAAGGTCCTATTCCGAAACTTCTCCAAATCCACCCACTTCTTCTTACATTGCCCCCTTCATTTCAGTTTACTATCAATTCTCTTAGGAATGATGCAGTAACCATCTAACTGCTTTCTTCACTCTCTCTCCTACACTCAATCTAGTCTCCCCATACCAGTTAGATGTTTTTCTTAAATATAAATCAGTTCATATTATCTTCCTAATTATCAAATTGGCTCTTTTTAGTCACTTGGATGACTTCCCACCATGTTTTCAACATAATCTAAGGTCCTTTCCACGACCTATGAGGTCATGTATGGTCTGCCTATGAAATATCTCAGCAAGGTAACTTACCTAACAACAGATTTTCCCTGCATACGCCAACCCATTCTTTCCTCAAGGATTCAACTGCACTGTTCTCCCTGCCAAAAATTCTTTGTTCTGGGCCTCATGTATGGTTAGTTCCTTCCTATCCAATCCTAGGTTAAAAATCACTTCTCATAGTTCCCTCAGTTAAAAAGTTACTCCCATTAAATCACTTACTACCATCGTGTGCTTAACAGGCTCTCATCACTACCAGAAATAATTTTATATGTTTACTTGATGATTTTTTGATTATCTCAATTGAATGCAAGCTTCATAGAATGAGACCTTGACTATTTTATTTCAAATCATTAAAACAGTGTTTAGTACAAAGCAAGTATTCAACAACCCAATATTTATTGGGTTAGTAAGCTATTCTTCAACATCTCATGTGCTAAACTGCTTTCTACGCAAAGCTCATAGAAAGAGAAAGACCAAGTAAAATCACAGAAAGTCAAATGACCAAAACTGGGTTCTCAAGCAGGACCCAGCTGATTGAATGGGAATGTGCATGAAGAATTCTGAGGCTGAATTTAGACCCAGCAGGAAAGAGTACCATAGTTTATTAAGGAAGTGTACCGTAGACAAAAATGGAAACACATATATCATATTCTTGAGCTAGTCTTGTCTTTTCTTAACATGTTCACCTTAGTCTTGTTTTCCTTCAGAAGCAAACAGACATTGCCATTTTTGAAAATGTCTTACTGTTTCTTAAGAACAAAGGTCTATAAATATACAAATTTCCATATGTGTGCTTCCATTTCTCAGAAGACCACACTTAGAAATTTTACATCTTTTTATTTTTACCTCTTTGATCTTTAGGAAATCAAAGCAATGAAAATTCATTGTTTCCAGTCTATTTTTCCCTGTGGCTTCTTTTACTACATATTTCCTAATTGGAAATGATGATGGAATATTCTCTCTTCATCTGAGTGTCCATAAAACCTGAGCAATGCATGGCCCAATAGTGGAAGAGAATATGTCAGAGACAAAGAGGCCATCAAAGTCCGTGGACAAGAAACAATGATTTGGAGATAAGTTAAAATACAAGTTCATATGTCTGAGGGTACAGAGGTTGCTGACAAGCTATGTTGAAAAGGTAAAATGTACAATTTCCCCATACTCTCCTGCATAAGAGGGCTTATAGAAGTAAAAAGAGATGGATTGAGGACAAGATAAAAGTCAAGAAAAGAATCAAGTTATGAGATATCCTGGAAACTGAAAGGAAAAATGTGAACATTAAGTAAAAGCCAGAAAAAAAGACTGTGTGGGTGAAGAGAGACAGTTAATAGGTTATTGCTTCTTGGAAAGGAATCTTCTGACTTCCAGACCCACCTCCTGCAGGCAGGGAGAGATGCTATAGCCCTAGAGAGTACATTCTATGGCACCAAAGACAGAAAATGACCTAGCATAAAATAGAATTTTCTTGGAGGCCAAGTTCAAAGAAAGGATAAACACTGGAAGGTAAAGTCAATAGTTAGAGGCTGGGAATCTGCCCACTATTATCATGTTTTATAAAACTGGCTAGCTCAATAGAATAATGTGTACAAAGAAATGATAACAGGGGTTAACTGCAGGAAATAATGATTTCATCTTCCTGAAAATAAGAAAAATTGGCATCTTTAGTGTATACAAATGGGCTTTTAAAACATTAGCAATAAAAAATATTTGACTGAAAAAATCTCTCCTCTACCCCCCTTTCCTCAGTGGAGTTGGAAACCTTCAGTGATATCAAGCACACATTTCTGCATCTTGAACTTTAAACCAGACTAGATTCCCTGTAGTTTCTCTATGTGAATGGGTTGTATATTATTAAAGGGTTATAAGGATTTCTTCTTCCTGCAAACTGAATATGTAGCTTTTCTGTGTTGGCTGTTTCTGGTAGCTAAAGGCACTAAATCATTCTCCATTCCAGAAAGTTGGTTTGAGTAAAAATAAAACTAGAATGACAAAAGTTATCATTGAACTTATTGAGAGCTTAATGTGGCTGGAAATTCTACATGTGCTATCCTCCTTAATTTAATCCATAAATAAACTGAACCACAGGAAAGCTAAAGGACTTAACAAGGTCACACACCAAAGGACCCAAATGAAAATCCTGGCTAAGAATAGCACATTAGTCCTGACATATGCTGCTCTGTGTCTTTAGAACAGTAAGTGGAGCCCAACACATGGATTTTTTAGGATGAGTCTCATGTTGGCTTTTGCGTACTTCTACAGAGACCCTTCTTTCTCAATCCTATCTGTGTGGTTCAATTCTGTTCTTGAGAATGATACATGTCCCATGCTTGCTTGGTCAATAAAAAAATGATCTTTCTAGCCATCACAGTAAACAGAGAAAAAGGGATATGGCAAACCAGACTAATAGGTCAAAGCCAGGTAATTTTCAGACAATGTTTTTTTCACCATTACTCCTGCATTTTGCTACGATGCAAGCCACTGTAGTTCCCTTTTTCATCAAGTTATTCTGAGGTGGTTTTTTTCTTTTCTTTTCTTTGTTCTCTTCTCCTCTCCTCTTCTTTTTCTTTTTCTTTTTTTCCCTTACAACTGTTAAAACTCTAACAGCGAATCTTCTCAACACTGGAACATTTGACTGGATGGACCCACTTAACTCTGTCCACTTACAGGTGTCTAAGGCTCCAGGTCCACTTGTGTCCCTCAGATTCTGATGATGTCCTTGTGATAGCACTTTGTATTTCTGACCATTCAACACCCTGGTGGGGGACTCAAAGTCCAAAGAGAGCATCAAAGTTCTTTCTGCTGCTCAGTAGAAAGGTGGACAACATTGACTTGGAAACCAAGGTTCAATGACACCATTCACTAGGTCTGTGATGTAAGCAGGCAAAGGCAACTCCCTGTCCTGACTTTCCTCATCTACAAAGTATAGATTATGACAGCATCTACTTGCGGGAATATTTTGAAAATTAGGGATTATGTATGTTATGCACTTAGAACAGTACCAAACATTACAAAAATGATCATAACTGCTATATTAATGTTGGTTATTAATTTTACAAAAGATGAAGTATAAGGGAAAAAGTTTTTAGAGAGCTATCTTACCTAATTGGCTACTACAATCCTCCATGTAACAGACAATGAGCAAGTGACTGAAGCACAGAGAGAGAAATATTGAAGCAATATATCAGAAGTAGATGCCTCTGATGCCTATCAAAGATAAATTCAGTGAAGATGGGGCATGATTTTAGAGAGAAAGTTATTAAAATCACTTCTATTTTGGATGACAGCAGGACCTGAAGAGTTTAATGTGGGCTTTGGAATCAGACTGAGTGGGTTTAATGCCTGACTCAATCATTTATTACCTGTGACATTTTTTGAAAATTACTTGATTCCTCTGAGGTTCAGATCCCTCACTTTAGAATAGGAACAATACATGATTCTATCTCAAAGTGTTTTCTTAAGGATAAATGAGACAGAATGTTTACTAATTAGCCGAACAGGCAGCATTGTGGGATGTAGTAAATGCAGAGACAGTTGTAAGGTTTCAAACACTGGGTTTTTCTTATAAGCACATAGAACCTTTCACAGATTTATCTGTGTCCCTATAGGAAGCCAGTAACTTAGTATCTGCCATGTGAATACAGATCTTGGAAAACAACCTGATATTTCAAAAAGTTTTAAATAGTTCTGCATATGCTGCAATATTTGGGCTGGGCTGACTGGAAAATGTACTTGCTTTGCCCATGGATGTGTATCTGTCTAAGAATTTTTGATTTTTACCTACCTCTGATTTCTGACCACTCTGGTAAAGTTCAGGCAGTTGCATGAGGGTGTCTGCAGATACATCTTTTTCCAGAACACCATAAATGACAGGAGGAGCAGACGTGAAGAGGAGGTTGAAGAAGATCAAAACCCAATAGTCAGTCATGGATGTTCCTGAAAATCCACAAAAGAACTGGTACCAGAAAAGGAGGTTCACATAGGCCTAGGGACACAAGGAGGAACATTCAGATCTTAGAGACAGAAATTAGAACACTGACCATTCCTTCCATATGCCATCATTTTGAGCTGCTGGAACTCAGCGTCTTTTCAGTTTTGTCACAAAATGGAAGACATTGCAGTTTTTTTCCCCACTGGGAAAATGTTTTTCAAAGACTACTTGTTATATGGGCTGGCACTGATTTAAGTGCTTTATAAATAATTCATTAATCTTCATAACAACTGGGAATTATTGTTCCCATTTTACATATGAAGAAATTGAGCTCAATAAACCAGATGTTTGTTCACCTTCAAAATTCATACACCAAACCCAAATCCCCAATGTGATGATATTAGGAGGTGGGGCCATTAGGAAGTAATTAGGTCATGATGCCAGAACCTTCATGAATGAGATTAGTGTCCTTATAAAATGGACCACAGAGAGCTCTTGCTTTCCTTTAGCAGTTGAGGACTCCATAAGAAATGTTTAACTGGGAGGAGAGTCCTCATCAAAAAAATGATCTTGGATTTCCATCCTCCAAAACAGTGATAAATAAATATCTGTCATTTATAAGCCACCTATCTGTGATGTTTTGTCATGGTATTTTGAGGCGACCAAGACACTGAAGCATAGAGAGATTAAGAAACTTACTCCAAGGTAGTGGAAAAGTCAGTGTTCAAATTGAGACATTTTAGCTCTAGATGAGGAGAACATAGTCCTGTTCCTGGCACCAAGTGAGCACACCACAAACTTCATTTTATATATATATATATATTTTTCCTGTGTTCGCAATTATTGCTGAGTGGTGAAATTGGATGGTACCAACAGAATGGCCAACCATCCCAGTTTGCTTAGGACTGAGGGTTTTCCCAGGTCATGAAGGCTCATGCTAAAACTGGAACAGACAGAAACAAACATGGATAGTTCGTTGCCCCCAGAGGCCAAGCACATGCATCCCGCATGATTTTCTCCAGTATGTTGCAAGCCTAGCCCACTGTTACAAAAACTTTTTGCTCTCAAGCAGGGTAGGCCACAGGACAGGACACTGGACCTAAGCTCAGAAAGTTTTGTTGTAAAGCCCAGGGATACTTCCTAATGATTGTATGACTTCAAGCCACTTTCCTAACCTTTCTGAATTTTAGTTTCTGCCGTGTAAAATGAGTATTAGAACACCTCAGAACTTCATATCTAGATCACATTAGAAAGTATTCATGACTTTCAAAGTATTTGACAAATATTAAAATAGCACTGGCATCATCGTTATACTAGGACATGTTAAGACAAGGGACATGAGCCTTTCAAAAGACTTTCTTAATCTCATAGCTAGATTCAGACATGCATTATGCTCAGTGCCTGAAAATGTATACATTTTGGATACATATGGTTTGGTGGCATTATTTTGAGGTGTGAATCCATAGTCTTCATCAGTATCTCAAAAGTTGTCCAATACCCAAAAACCACATTCTTAGAATGGTAAACTAGTCTAATGGCTTCTGGTCTTGGCCCATTCCTTCATAGCTTATAAAATAATCATTGTCTATCTAGGTAAATAGGTAGAAATTAAGTGTGGAGGATACCAGTATAAATGACCATCCTATGGAGCAGAAAGACCTCACCGGTCCTTATTCCCTGGTGATGAGCCCTATTAATTCTTCATGCCTAGTGTTTTATTTTTGGAATGAAACATAACGAAGGAACATTATAAAAATTTCTCTTCAAATTCTTGTTCCTCAAGTTTTCTAGGTAACATACATGAATCTCAAGCAAAAAAATTGCACCCTTTCATCATAAATAGGTTAACTAAAGCACCCTCTGTATCCAAGAGCATGTAGCTTCTTTTCCTAATATTTGTATTTTTCAACCATTGGGTTTAATCTGGGGGTGGGAATGATTTGCATCACAACAGACAAAAGATGGGAAAATACAAAGGTTTTTTAAAAACTTTGGGAGAGGAGCTCCTTTCTAAAAGTCACAGATCATAAAATGCTAGAATTTTATATTACAAGCCACAGCTTTTCCCAGAATCATACACTTGGGCAGAAACTGTACATTTCATATATTTTTGTAAGACATCTGAGTTTTATTAAACTTTGATAAAAAGTGCTAATTCAAATTAGTAAGTATTGAGAGCTTCCTAAAATGTTCATTGTGCAGCAGGGAAAAAAATATTCCTTCATACATAGATCTAAATTATACAAATACCCATCGGGATATCCTAAAAATGGTGCAATAATTTTTTCCTAAAGAAGGTATTTCAATAGAATGATATAAACTTAAGTCTACTACTAACATGCTACATACAGATTTTAAAGAGTAATCATAAATTAGACCAAAAATCATGATATACTTACATAATCAGCCCACCTGCTATCAACATGGTTTTATAAACAAGAAAACTGAAATTTAAATGAGATGCTCAAGATTAGAACCTCTTCTAATATAATTCTGCCCTTTAGGAGTTATATAATCACAACAAAATCTGTTATCATTGAATAACTCCCAAGCACAGATAGATTTCATAGCTGGTTAGAAAATTCTTGTACCTGTGAGTTCCAGCCAGCTACAGGCAATGACATTTTCCTTGGTTTTGGTTTGTATCTCTCTTCAATATGCCACAGGACACATCAATTTGGGAACAGTAGGGTTTTTGTTGTTGTTTTTACCAGTAAGATGGAAGTAAACCTTTTCATTTTCTGCTGACAGCATTAAACATTTCATAATTCTACTTGTCACAATCTTTTTTATAGAAGGTCAAAAATTGGATTTTAAAGGAACCAGACAGATCTTAATTGAGTTTACGTGCACAGAGAGTAGAAAATGTTAGCAGATGGACAAGCCTAGCAACTTGCTGTCAGCAGTTTAAACATACACACACATTCTCAGATTATTTCTGGTAAGACAGCAGGACTGCTCCTGGCTGTTCCCAGAATACCAATAAATAAAAGGAGCTTTGCATAAGACACTTTCTCTTTATCCCTGATGTGACCAGGATGGGGAAGTAAAGGAGGGGGAATAACAAATTCTCTGGAGTTACATACCACATTCTTGTAGAAAAAGTAGAGAATCATGTTGGAAAGGCGCATGTAACACCAGTGCCCATGGACAAGAAGGAGTTTGCTGAGATGTCTGAACTGAGAAATGGCAAAGTCACTGGCCATCACAGCCTGCAGAGACAGAGGGGAGAGAAGGCCACCCTGAGGGAAGGGATACGCAAGAACAGACGCAGCCTGGCATGGAGAGCTGGGCCAGAGCTACCCTCAAATAGTCAAATTTATTTTACAAATAGATCCCCCAAAAGAGAGGAAACACACACAGAACAACAAGAAAACTCAAATCCATTAGCATAACTTTAATGGGTGGTCTTGAGCTACGACTCTGCTTTCCTATATGGTCCTATGAAAGAAGATCTCTTTGGAAACTAATCAGGATGTAATTTTAGCAAATGAACTTTCCCTAGAAACCAGGTTCCTCAGCAAAAATTCTTGTCCTCTGCACTTCAGAATATTTTTGTTTCTTCTCAATATAGAGAATATTAAGAAGTACTGCAGTCATGATTTCATATGACTTTGTATAATGTGTCAGGCAAGGAAGTATCTGAATCTCTCTTCATTCACCAAGATGCTGTAATATAGAATTCCTGGGAAACTCTAAAACCCATATTCCACCTTCCCTGCTAGAAATTTCTTCATACATAAAATAGCCTTTCAGATTGCAATCTTTAATGTACCTGGGCACAAATATCTGCTCACCTGCATGCCTTCTTGGCCCAAGACCCCTATCCCAATGTCTGCCACTTGGATCATACTAACGTCATTGGCACCATCACCTACATTGAGGCAAAAGGAAAGGTGAGAAACAACTGAGGAGTAAACATGTAAAGTATGTAAATCAATAAGGGCTGCTCCGGTGAACAAACAAATTCCTCAAGGTTCATCCTATTGCTTTATATTCTATATTTCTCTATATTCCTAGGAGCTAGCTAAGCAGAAATTAAGTGTGGCATCCCACTGTCATGAGGAAGCATTTCAAATTCAAAACTGCCTTCAAATTCTTCATGCTGTGGCACCTAGCCAGAATGACCTTCCCTTTCTTATGCCACCCATGCTACCTTTCAGTTCTCCAGACATAGCCTATTCCTTCTAGCTATTCCACAGGGCATTTCTCTCTTTATAATACTGCCCTGATCACTCCACCTCATCTTGCTGGATTTCAATTTTTCTTGCTCTCAGTTTAGGTGTCATTTTCTCTGGGAAATCCTTCTCATATTCCCTTTTCTAAGGCTCCAATACCATCTTGTATATCTCCATTATACCTCTCATGTGGTATTATGGTTGCATATAGATGTTTTTGGTCTCCTTCAACATGGTATGCTTCTTAAAAAGAGGTATTACATGCCTGCTGGTTAATAATCATAAGCTTTATTGCAAAGGCCCACTAACCATCCACCTGTTTTCTGGTAATAGCATCCTGATATGTCTTGGGAATTCGGTGTCCACGTGGTTTGTTAAAGTGAATTCAAACACCCCTATTTATGGACATGAAAATGACAGACCAGAAAATCAGCATCTTCTATTCCCTGGCTGTAGTGATAATTCCAAAGATGGGCATGACTCAACTTAATTAATATAAAATCCAGAAACTTTAGCCTAAATACCAACTGGCTCTAGCATCTTGAATAATTCTTTTATTTATATGTCTATTCAGCTTGATAATTGAACAAAATTCTGCTTCACCTAAACACTGAACTATGTCAGAATTTTATCATACCATTTCTCTGTTTATGCTCATTCTTTGGTGATCTTATAGTATATAGTATTGGCATTCACTAGACTTATGGTTCACAGGTTTATATCTAATTCTTACAGCTAATTCTTCATTGCTAACAAGACTTTTATTCTAGCCGCCTACTTGACATCACTGCTTACACATTTAACAGACTTTTCCAACTGAGTGAGTGTAATGGATCTTTCAAAATGATATCTTACTAGAATCCTTTCTATTCTTATACAAAACCTTGGTATTCCCTTTGACAGATCTTTCTGTCATGTCATATCATCAGGATATGTTAGCAGCAATTTCTTCAAACCATGTCCATTGTTTTAGCATGTCCTACCACCTCTTCTGCTCCCGTCTCGGCCAAAGCTACCATCATCTCTTGCTTGAATTATTTCAACAGCTTCCCAACTGATGTCCTTACTTATGTGTTTGTAGCCTCACAGTTACTCTCATAGACAGGCAATGTGATCTCTTTAAATTTAAAGGAGGCCATGTTCCACCTCTGCTTAACATCTTCCATTAACTTCCTACTACCTCAGATAAAAGCCAAAACTTTATACTAGACTCCAAGACCTTCTGTGATCTGGCCTCCTGCCACCTCTCTACCCCTTACTAACCTTTAGAAAACTTCTCTGCCACCTCTCTACCCCTTACTAACCTTTAGAAAACTTCCCTTTGCTCAATCTCCTTTGGCCTCAGACACCCAAGCATGGTCCACTTCATGGCTTTTACTTTTGTTGTCCTATATGCCAGGGATGTTCTTCCCCAGACCTCACATGGTTCTTCTTCATTTCCTTCAAGTCTCTGCTCACAGACAACCTTAGAAGGGAGATCACTGAAAACTGTATTTAAAACTCCAATTTCTTCCAAACTCCTTCAATGTTTTGTATCCTCTTTGCTCTATTTTTCTTTCTCACTGGCATTTGTCAATATCTAATATCTTCCATATTTATGTTTTTGTTTGATCTTTAATTTATGCCCTCCTACTAGATCTAAGCTCCTTAAGAAAAGCTACTTTGTCCCTTTTATGTACTCCTTCATCTCCATTCCCCAGAAAGCTATCTAGTAAGAAGAAAGCACTCAATAAGGACTTCATAAGTAGAGAATTATTCATGGACTTGAATTTAATTTGCCTGAAGGTAGAAACTTGGGGTTTTCAGTTCTTTTACTCAGTATTTCACTCTACTTAAACTAGTTGATTTGAGCATCTGATATGTAACCCAAAGAACCTGACTATTATATTGTTTCCTATATCACATTGTTAACCTCTGATTCATTGCAGATGGTCAAATAAGAGATGAAAAGAGGTGGGAGAAGAAAAGGGTTGTGGGGAGAAAAGAGGGAGGAAAGGGGGAAAGAAAGGTGGTGAGGGGGGGAAAAGGCAGACTTAGTTGTAAAAGAAGGAAGGACAGATAGATCAGTTTCCAGTATGTGTGAAAGGGAGAAGCACAGCGCTTGGTCTCATTCCACTTGACTTACCAATGGCTAGAGTCATCACCTGGAGATGGTTTCGAACCAATTTAACCACCTCGCTCTTCTGCAGGGGTGTGGCTCGGCAGCAGACTACAGCATGGCTCCAAGAAGTCAGCTCTAGGAACTGCCTTTGCAGACTCTCTTGCAGGGCAAACTCTAGGGTCTTCCCAGTGATAATGAGTCCAGCCCGTTGCCCTGAGTTCTGGGTGATGGGAGGCTGAGGGGAACCCTTTCTTAATGATCTTTGCCCTGGAGAAGCTGGAGTTTTCTTCTGAAGATCTTTCAAAATTATGCTCATTTGCATCTCACAGGCATCCTTGAAACAAGAGGCAAAGAAATTTAGCCATGGGATTCTGTTGGAGAGCTGGCTAAATTTTTTATTGTCATTAATTAGCAACCGTGGAGCAGTTGGTTACTTTCAAAGGCAGGACTTCCACAGAGAGTTCCCATGAATACTGGGATGGGCGGAGGAGTGAGGCATATCTCACCCCTATTTCTGCAGCTGAGATATGTAAATGCAATGTGGAACAGCTACTAATACCAAAAGTATTAGCTATGGTAGATATTCGGTAAATATTTCTTGAATTGGTAGTTTCAAATGCCTTCCAACATAAACTGGATATTTATAAATAAACTTCATAACATTACTGATTTTACAGAAATTCTTCACAGGAATTTCTAAGTCAGCACATATAACATATGTACCGTGGCTCTCAAAAATCTGGAGGGATTTTGAGTTTCTACCATAAAGAAATGTTAAATATTTGAAAAGATATGTATGTTTAACCTGATTTAAACATTATATAATGTAAACTTGTATTGAAACATCACATAGCACCTAGTTATGTTTTTAGATATCAGTTAACAAGTAAGTTTAATTGTAAAAAGCTATCAATTAAAATGCAAAAAAAGAGTGAAAGATAGAAAGAGGAAACCAATATAAACAATTTTAAAAGTTTAACAACAGGCAAATTGTGCCAGTGTACACAAACTGACTCACCCTCCTATCTACAATATTTATTTCCTAGAAATTTAAACAATCTATAGCAGGGCTTTTCCATCTTGGCACTATTGACATTAGGCGCAGATAATTCTTGATCTGGAGGGGTGTCTGATGCATTGTAGGATACTGTATTTAAAACCATCTTTGGCTCCCACTTCCTAGATACCAGGTGTGACAACCAAAACGTCCCCAGACATTGTCGATTGCCAAGTATCCCTGTGTGGGGGGCCAAAATCATCCTGAGATGTGAAGTGTGATTTTATGTAACTGAGCTAGGCCATGCTGCACCCTGCTCTTCATGACATAGTTCACAGAGTCTCTTATCACAGGTATGAGAAGCCTTTCTCCCTGATGTCCCTGAGGAGCTCCAGGTCCCTGAGGCATACAATACTGTGTCAGGTCTCATGTGCCTGCAGACTCTGGAACCATCTAAAAGAATCTCACGGTGTCAACAGAGATTTTTCTCTTGGGGAAAATTTTATTCTTTTACCTTCTTTATAGTTTTTGTATTGTTTGTTTAATCATGACCAGGTATTATAATCAAGATTAAATTAAAACTTTTTCATGTTAAAAAAAGCCCTCTAAGTCAAAATTAAACACTAATAACTGATTACTTGTCCTTTTTTCCACTATCTCTGGACCCTTCAGCAATCTATATTTTCTTAATCCCCACAACATTCCCATGACACCAGCATCATTCTCATACCACAGGTAAGGAAAGAGACATAGGAGGAAGTCCCTCACCAAGGTCACATGCCTGGTCAGGCAGGCCAACCATTTGTGCCCTGGTTTTACCACCCCCTCAGGCTACATCTTTTTTTTTGTGACTAATTTGATTAGAATTTTCTTGGACTCAGCCCCTGCCAGTATGGGGTGCCGGCTAGTGATTGTAGGTCACAGCCAGCTGTAAAGAAGAACCTATTGTGTGTTGAATAGAGAAAACTCTGCTTTCCTCAACATATATGACCCAGCTTACTGCTAATGGAGTCCTGATCATAAAAGCACAATCAGCCAAAAGGGGCAGCCTGTGACACAGGTTTGAGATGTCCAAAGGGACATTCCAGAAAATTTCAGAGATGACAAGCTGCTCTGATGCAATGATGCCACTGGCTAAGTCTCACTGTGGAGGAAGGAGGATGAAAGCTTTCTAAGCACAATTAAGTAATTTGCACAAATCATGGAGAGTATCATTATGCAAGGAATCTTCTGGGGGGGAGGGACTAAATGCCCATTTAAGTCATTGGAATGTTGGTGATAGAATTTAATGGGAGGAAATTTTGGAGAAAGAAAGGCTGGGCCTAAACTTTCTTTTTTAAAAACAACTTTTTTCTTTTTCGTTCGCAGGAGCACTATTTAACAATTACCACAAGAGGGCATAATTACACTGCGATCTTTTTTATAAATAACAAAAATATTAATTTACCTGATCCCAATAGAAATTATCACTCATCCTCCACTTGAAAGGGAGGTAGATTCCTGTCTCAAGACCTGATATATTTTGTAATTTTGGGTTGTCTTGTCAAACCCTGCATAATCCATTGTGGAGGGGAAAACACATTTTAAAAGAAGGAATCATTCTTGTAATGATTTTATTTAGCATTGATTTCTCTGACTCATTATGATTTTCCATCAAGCCCTTAGAAAAACTGTGGCATTCTCTCAAATCTGAGTTAGGTCACCTGAGAGAATAAATATTAATAAACTAAAGGTTACCAGCTTGTCTTTCTCCTTATATAAATTAAATTCCAAATGTGTCATTAGCTTTGAAAAACAGAGGGATTGGTTTTGTCTCATTATACATACTTTACTTTGGGAATTAAGGATAAAGAGCTTGTCATTGGGCTCCAGTAGTTTGCATGCATAAGCTATGTTGACAGCTGTCTCCTGCTTATCCCCAGTCAGCATCCAGATCTTGATCCCAGCTTTGTGAAGAGCTTCTATAGACTCAGGGACTCCTTCCTGCAACCGGTCTTCAATGCCAGTAGCACCTAAAAGAATAACCAAATTGCAACAAGGCTCAAATGAAACCAAAGCCAGCTAAAGCTCATCTTGTCTATAACAGATTTTCATCCTTGGCCAGTTCAATCCTGAACTATATAGACCATTCCAGCAAATTGCAGAGATCTAAACAAGTTACAAAGAGCCAGACAAAAGTCCTATTCAAGGTAGTGAGTTTTGGGAAGGAAGCTTCAGGGATTGATGAATTTATCAAACTTACTTGTTCTTTTGTCTAGCTTTCTCATCTATAAGTTGAATTGTCTGATTGAATTATTTGTGTAAGCTTGTCCTATGAACTTTATAATTCTGTGACACTCTGAAGGGTAAGGAAAGGCTTTTAAAGAATGCTCTTGCCAATAAGATATAATGCCTATTTGCAATGTTCTTTCATAATGTAAGTCCTTTTCTGAAACAACTGGGGCCATGTGTATTTTGGAATTAAAAAGCTTTTCATATTCTGAAAAGGTAATATAGTACCTATGTTATTTTGTAATACCTGTTAATTAAGCACACTAATATTTCTACATGAAAACTAGCAAACTTTATGCAAATTAGGTTAACAAATGCTATAAATAGTGCTACATTAAATCAAGCCTGATTTTTGCTGCCAAATGAGTTTTGGCATTAAGCCCGTGGAGCATTTTTGATTTTGGAATTGCTGATGGGGAAATGTGAACCTGTGCTACTTACAAAGTCATAGAGAAACTACTTAGGAGGAGCATCATTATTCTATTTGATAGATACTAGGTGAGATCATTATTTTTCTCCTAAATAAAGGGCTGGAGCTCAGAAGCTGGTCTTTTGGTATGTGAGTGCTTTTATTAGAATGTATGTATCCATATTTAAAGTGGTCGTTTTCAAGCATGACTACCCTTAGAATTACTTTGGAAACTTTTAACAATTCCAGTGCCCAGGCCATACAACAGACCAAGCGAATCAGAATCCCTGGGGATAGAATGCAGGCATCAGTATCATTTAAAGCTTTTCAGATGATTCCAGAATGCAGCTCAGCCCATCATAACAGATGTCAGTTGTGAACTCGGGTTGAAAGTCAGAGAAGAGAAATGGATTTTTCTTAGACCAGTTAAAGGTGCAGAACACGGACCCTAGATCTGGGTAGACCTGAGTATCATGTTTGGTTAGTTAGTTACTAAGTGTTAGTTACTAGCAGGTGAATTTAAGAAAGTCACTGAACTTCTCGGTGGCCTGTTTCTTCTAAATAAGATGGACATTTATTGTGAGAATTTGAAGAGACAATGCATATTAAGTACATTGTGCAATACCTGGTAAGATACTTTAAATTTGTTCTCTTAAACCAGGAAGATACTTATTTGGCTGTAAAGTCTGTATTAGGTGTTGATGTTTATAGGATCTTCTTAACAATGAACACCACAAATGAAGTCTGGTTCATTACAGAGGAAAACAAAATAGAATGGATTGGAAGAAGCTGTGTATAGATTGGAATGGATAGGCTAGGCAGAACCACATATATTTATTAGCTCAAACTGGGGGTAAAAAGCACTGGTGAATAATATATTTAGAGACAACCAGTGCATTTCCAAATTCCCTGTTTAGGAGATACAGCACACTCTACTTACCAAGCAATGTTAGTTTGTTCTCCAGTCTCATGGCAGATTCAATTAGTAATTCTTCCCTGTTGTCAATGCTGGTTTCAGCCAAAAAATGATTCCTCAGCCACTCTGCATATTCAGTGTCACTCATGACCTATGAGAGGAAGAAAAGAGAACTAGGAGACAAGTCATTTGATCTCGTAGAATCCTACCAGGACTGACCTCTGGCAAATATCAAGCCATCAACTTGATTCAGATATTCTTCCTTCTGGGCACAATCTTGCTAGCTCCATAGGTTCTGCTCACAAACTTTCCAAACTCTGAGATGAGACTACTATAGCACTGGTGAGGGAGCAACACTATAGCTCAGTTCCTCTGGGAAATGCTAGGTACTATTGATAGTGAAAGTTGTTTATTCTACTTAACTAAACTAAGGAGGATGCAGTAAGGACAAGCCTGCACTTGGTAGTTAAATCCAGAGTGATTCTAACAGTGCAGTTAAGGAAGTATGGGCAGTACCTTTCAATTTGAGGGATTCTGTAGCCAATATCACCTTTGATGTCTTTGATGGTTAGTAGATATAGAGAATCATTTGTACAAGTGAAAATAAGAGGCCATATGAGCAAAGCAAGGAAGCTTTATTCCCAACAAAATTTAAGTGGAATCCTCAGACAAGGAACCTTTGTCATTAATTGTTGTAAGGGATAAATCTACCTTTCAGTTCTTACAAAGCAGGGTAGAGTGGAAGGAGTGAGGCAATTGCTTTCTCTCCGTTCTTGCCCACAAAGTAATTTGAGAGAGATTGACATTGATTGGGCCTCCCCCTGCCTTCTTTAATCAGAGACAGGATCATTGAACTAATAAAGAAGAGAATTGGTGTGGTCTTGAATGCTTTATTGTTCCTACAACTGTGTGTAAGTTATGATCCTTTAAGCAGTTGATTGGGTGAGTTCTTTGGGGTCTACATAAGATTTTGGTTTCCCTAAAATAGCCCCTAAAGACTAGAATTGGGGTAGGAAATATATTTCCGTAATAACATCCCTCAAATTATTTCTTGGAGTTCTTTCTCAATAAATTTTTATTCAGAAAGGATATATTATTTCCCAATATTATTCTCAATGGATAATAACTAGTAATGAGATTGAAATCTAGTAAATTTACCTGGATTCTGATATTTATGGTCACTAAAGAAAAAAAAAACTATCAAGAACCTATGAAAGAAAAAGCTGGTCTCCGACCTCATTCTTTCCAAAGCACATTTAATGCTATAACATAGAGTAGATAGTTGCAAAGGAAGCCAGGTCCAGGATTTTGACCCAGGATAAACAACTTTTTATATACGAAAGCCCTTGCAGATATACTGAAATGTGTGAGCACTCAGTGGACATGTCTCCTGGCAAAACACTGGGAACAGGATTCAACCAACTAGTGCGTGGAATGGAGAGGCTAGGAAAGAGACAGTAATTTAAGGACTTTCCCCAATACTTGGATTAGGGTTTGATACATGGCAGTTTTTCCATTAAATGGTTAAACAAGGGGAGGAATAAAAAAAGACAAAGGTGTACTAAGAAGCCTCACCTTCTTTGCTATACATAAAGTACGTAATCCTCGTTTGGCATAGTCATCCAAGTGTTTCTGGGTTTTCTCCCTTATGATCATCTGCTCTTTTTCCAGATTTGCTCCCTCTGAAACAATGAGCAAAACACTATTGTTCCTGGTTCCACTGGTTGCAGAGAGAAAGGGGCTTCCGGGCCACCATTCCACCACTCGCGGCACAGAGGAAGGGGCTCCCGGGCTGCCATCCCAGGCCGCTGTACCACTGCTCCCAGAGCAGAGGAAGAGGCTTGCAGGCCACCATTCCACAGCTCCCAGCACAGAGGAAGGGGCTTCCAGGCTGCTGTTCCATGGCTCCTAGTGCAGAGGAAGGGGCTTCTGGGCCCCGTTCCACCGCTGCCAGTGCAGAGGAGGGGCTTCCGCCCCTGGATCCACCACTCTCAGTGCAGAGGAAGGGGCTTCCAGCCTGCCATTCAACCACTCCCAGCACAGAGGAGGTGAGCCCCATGGGCACCAGCACCACCCCACCCCACCCCCACCCCATCAAAATGAGAAGACACATACAAAAATCTCAAAACCAGATTTCTAGATCACCTACAGCAACCCCAAAGGGAAACGAGATAGAACACTCTGGTACTCAATGACCTGGACTCCCTGAACTGGCAACAAAAGAGGAACTGGAAAAAATGAAATCAGAAATAATTTCTCAGATAACAGCAGACTGTGTTCATAGTTCAAGACATGATTAATAAATCTAGAGAGGAGCTGAGGAACCTGATGGAATCCCAACATAGGAAACAAATGGAATACATAAAACAGATGCAAACAGATTTCCAGGATATTAAAAACTCCATTTAGAGTCCGGCGAGATGGTACCTCTCAAGAACGCTCCAAGAGATGCATTGGTGATGGTACAGATCCCAAAGGATATGGGAATCACAGAGTATGAACCAAAGGTTATAAATCAAATATTGAATTTGTGTTCCGGTTTGTGGCTACAATTCTGGATGATGCAAAAATTTATTCAGGCCATGCTAAGAAACCTAATGTTGATGCAGATGATGTCAGACTGGCAATCCAGTGTCATGCTGACCAGTCTTTTACCTCTCCTCCCCTAAGAGATTTTTTTACTGGATATTGCAAGGCAGAAAAATCAAATACCTCTGCCACTGATTAAACCATATGTGGGACCTAGACTACCACCTGATAGATACTGCTTAAGAGCTCCAAACTATAAGCTGAAGTCCTTATTAAAAAAGGGACCTAATCAAGGACCACTAGTTCCCTGGTTAAGTGTTGGTGCTGTTAGTAGCAGACCTACCACTCCTACTATAGCAGCCCCATAAACAGTGTCTGTCTCAAATAAAGTGGCAACTCCAGTGTCAGTGACAAGCCAAAGATTTACCATGCAGATTCCATCTTCTCAGTCCACATCTGTCAAACCAGTTCCTTCAACTACTGCAGTTCAAAATGTTCTAATTAATCCTTCAATGATTGGACCCAAAAATATTCTTATTACCACCAACATGGTTTCTACACAGAACACAGCCAATGAATCAAACCCACTGAAGAGAAAACATGAAGGTGATGATGACAATGATACAATAGTTAAGCAAAAAAGTCCTAGTCTAGAAGCATTATCAGGGAGGGAGACACAATGAAAAAGCATCAACCTTTGGAACCAGGCAAACTTGGACTTGAACCCCTGCTGCTACTACCTCTGTTTTCTTGGGGTTTTTTTGGTACCAGGGATCAAACTCAGGTCCTTTTGCTTGCACAGCAGGCAGTGAAACTACCTCTGTGAGTGTGTCCAAGACTTTTAACTATTTCTTCATCCATAAAGGTAAAATACATATCTTGCCTATATAATGCCCAGAACAGAATTTCTGGTTAAAAATGGCCTTTTCAAATCTCACTTCTGCTTTTCCCCCAAAATGCATTAAAATGACAGAAAAGTGATAGAAAGGAAAAATTATGAAGATTATAAAAGAATCAGAATGGCATTAGACTCAACAGTGACAATGAAACAATGCCTTCAGGTCTGATAAAATGATATTCAGGCAAAATTCTATATAGTCAGCCCCTGTATCCAAAGGTTGAAAATATTAGACAAAAATTTCTATCTATACTGAACATATACAAGTTTTTTTCCTTGTCATTATTCCCCAAATGGTACAGTGTAACAACTTTTTATATGGCATCAATATTAGGTATTTAAGTTACCTAGAGATGATTTAAAGTATATGGGAGGATGTGCATAGTTTGCAAATACTACTGCATTTTATACAAGGAACTGGAACCGCAACAGCTTTTGGGATTCAAGGGGGTGGCTGAAACAATCCCCCACAGATAAAAAAGGATTACTAACCAAACTAGCAATCAAGTATGAGTGTAGTAAAGATATCCCATACAAAAAAAAATCTGAAAGATTTTGCCTCATGGAAAATTTCTCATGAAGCTATTGGAGTCATTTACATAAAAAGAATAGACCAAGAGAGGAAAAGGAAACAGGTACAACACAGAAGGAGAAAAGAATTCCTAAGAGGGTTATAGGCAATACCATAGCAAAACTATAGCAAACCTAGAGGGCAGCCAGTACAAACAAGCAGAAGCACCAAGTACTCCAGCAAGGATATCTCCAACAGAAATTAACAGACTGTTTGAAAAAAAAAACTCCACTGAAAGTCTATACAGAAGAATAAGCCAATGTGAGGACAGAATTTCAGATATAGAAGATAAGATTGCAATTAGTGACCAGGAAAAGAAAAATTGCTTCAAAA